>JAULBU010072217.1:0-10412 GCA_032358235.1 Odonthalia washingtoniensis | reverse complement strand
ATAGTCTTCTCAAACATAAAAATTTAATTCTGTACTGGCATGACCATCAGTCCCATGTCATGCCATGACAACATGTTATATGACCCACACCAATAATGTCTCACATCACACAATATCCACTTGTACCTTTTTCATGCTCAACCCCATCCGCCGTAGCCAATTCTCTGATAATACGTTTTTCACCATGGAGATCAATCATTGGTTTACTGAAAACAAAAGATATCCGCTAATTGTGTGCATATCGTGATTATGCATACTTGCCATCCCCATGGATTGCCCCAGAGATAGACATGTTGAGTCCATCGAGATAGTGAGGGGTCGGGAGGGTGGGCAGAGAATAGACATGCGGAACGAGACTGTCCCTATAACGCACGCCTCCGTTGCTACCTTAAGTAACGCCGTCGTGCCGTTTGCCGTGACGCGTGGCACACTGACAGTAAACTTACAGTGAGTACAGTACACCGATTAATTTAATTAGTCTCACTGTGGTATTAGTCTCAGTAACAAGTTACTGTAAGTGAGACTAATTCCGGATCCCAAGTTTTGATGGAAAGAAAATTAGATTAAGGGAAAATCGAGGCTTGATTTAATATAAAAAAATGTCACAAAAACATTATAAAAAATGACAAAAAAAATAAGAATAAACTAAACTAATTGTTTTCTAGTCTCGGTACTGGATCCCCGTTAAAGTGGTTGATGTATTTGTGGATGATTTCCTGGAGATGAGGGAAGAGTTGACAAACTACCAATTCATTTCAAACTCGTAACGTTGCTATTTTAATACTTGAAAAAGTAAAAGGTGACGTTAACAAATTAAGTCAAATAGACTATGTCATTTTATTCTTGAAACGGAATTGATATTTTAAGAAATATTTTTTACAATCAATGCGAACATGGGTGTAACCTTTAAAGTTCCAATTTGGCCATTTGCTACCTCAGAATTAATTAAATAAACTCCATTATTGGGGCACAAAAAAGCAATGAGTGTAAAAGACTTACTTCTTTGAGTGTAAAAAATCTTTTTTTGGCGGTTGAAGTTATACTAAATTAAATGTTTTTAATTAGTATTGGTGAAACTATTTAAATTTTTCTGGATTTAGTCTCACTAGACAATTAGTCTCACTGAAGCTAATTGGAGATATTGGATTTTTTCCCGGGCTTCGTTATTGGTCTAAGTGGGACTAATTGAATTAATCGGTGTATCTAATTGACTTGACTCAACGTCAAATGCCACGTGTAGATTCGACGAATTTATACGGGGAGCTGGACCGCATCACGGTTATATAATACGGATCCGTGAGCGCATTCAAACAATAAAGGTGAGGGTAAAATTAACCAAAACCAACCAAAACCACAAAGGATTTACCATCTGGGGCCAAGAGGCAAGAACGACTTTCAGGTCAAACAGAGCACGAAATCGTGCCGAAAGGTGAGGTTGGCGTCGCAAGTTTGTAAAAACCAACGAATCAGCCGTGAAGGGGGTAGAGAGACCACTATAAATAGAGTGGGATCGGGCGAGGAGTCTACAAAGACGTGCCGAGGGATCCGGTGCGCCGGGGTACCAACGACCCGCACCGTGCACCTGATCGATCAGTGGATCCGACACCATCTCATCAGCGAATTAAAAGACACATATCCACTAACGACCAGGGAGAAATAAAAAGTGCGGGAACTCAGAGGAGATCAACAGGACAAGAGGGAGGGACGGAAAGGCTGGATCTGGATAAAATACTACAGTTATAACTTAGAGAACTTGAAAGTATGAGTTCCAGAGATAGCCGCGGAACAGAACTGCGCTCAGGAAAAACGCTAGCTCCCACAGGACGCGGAATTTAGCCAGTAAAAACCAGAAAAGAAAGCGGTGAATCCAGTACCCTTCAAAGCCCAAGCCCATTGAAAGAACCAAGAGAAGTAATACCACAGAACGTACATGATGGCATATGAGGACTAAGTGTAAAACCGTAGACGGAAAGAAGCGACGAAGCCAGACCTAGAGCGAGCAGGAAATCCTTTTCTTTATTTCGCAGACGACCTGGAACCTCTAGATCCGACTTCCCCAAAGAAGAATCACCAGAACCACCTCAAAGTCTTAAGAGATTACTCAAACCAGATGTTCGAAGCTTTTCCCGCACTTCCATGAGGGGCCAGTATCTCTGGGGTCATAAAATCAGTTATTTTTGACCACACGTGATCAGATCATTGACAAAAACAATGCTCCATGAATGGTATGATCTGCTCATCAAGAGAGGGATATTCATAACCACTGAAAGGACCCCTTTACAGTATGAAGGGGTTGTATTGGGACACCCCTATGAGTCCGAGAAACGCTGCAGAAGCCGCTACAAAGGAAAAGGAAGCAGGAAGAATAACAGATTTGATCACTCTGCAGCCTGTAAAGACGACGCTGACCTAAATGTAGCCCTAGAAGAAGAAGAAGGGAAGGTAATTTAATTACATGGGATAAAGAAGCACGAAGACCAAGATGATGTACCCAGTTCCTCTTCGGATGATGAAGACGAAATACCACGCGTACGATGCAGGATCGAAACCGGAGTCAATCAAAAACCGAAGAAGGAAGACATCCCCGAATCGACAATAGAAGACGAAAGAGAAGGCAAGAAGTAAGGACTCGGAGTAGGTGGGATGGTACGCGCATTCATAAGTCAGACAAAAATCACGGGAAGGTAGGAAGAAGACCTCGACGATATAATCAAGACTTTCGAGACCTATGCACATATGTGTGATCTCACATCGACCAAAAAGCGAAAGTCCATCCCGATAATGCACACAGGCAACGACCTCTCTTTATTCAATAAAAAAGTAAAGACTAGCGATAGTTTTGATGAAGCTGTCGAACTACTTTGAAAATGGCACAAATCAAGGGAGAAGCAGACTTGATTACTAAGGGACTGGCGGAAGATGAGGCTGTCAGACGAAATGGAGGCAGACCCAAACTCGTCGGAAATTGGAGTCTATTGTAGCTTCGTCGCGAAGGTAATGAGCACACAAAAGCAGCTCGATGAATCATACCCCGGTGACCAATACTTTAGGGATTAACTTATGACTTCGATCGACATCCCGAATGTACAGGATTAGCTCAAAGACCGTGTCCCGAGAGGAGTCCAGACATTAATTAACCGCGTGAACAACAGATTAAGTGAAAAACCACGTACTGATGGTGCGAAATCTCCATACATAGCAGGCTACTACCATGAATCTTATATAGACATGGTAAAACTATGGCTCACTATACGTTAGCATCGAGCTATGGGAGAGGGGTAAGATGACACGTCAAAGAATATGACAGGAGATCGCCCCGTGGAAGCAGAGGAAAGCGAGCCTTTCCGCCAAGAAGGAGAAAGAAACTCCCGAAGTGGTTATGCAGCGTAAAAGGATGCATGGTCTGCGGGAAATAGGGGAACTTTTCAAACCAGAATCACTCCGAGAATGAAGTAAAGGAGGCAGTAAGAACGCTTAAAGAGAAGCAATATACCAAGATGCTGACGGAGGATGATATAGATTATGTGTAGGATATGTTTGCGCAGGATGAAGAATTAAAAGTAGAAGAGTAAGAAGAAGAATATATAGAAGAAGACGAAGAACAAGAAGAAGAATAAATGACGTTGCTTTCGTTGTGGAAGAAGACTTTGCTGATATCCAATCTGTTATGACCAACGCAGCATTTATTCATGGCAGAACTATCCACACAGAACGGAATTATATGATCACCGCAATGTACTCTGCGATCTCAACCATTGAGGAGGTTGGGTTTGATGGCGTGAAAATAGACACGGCAGCGAATAGGAAATCTATTATGTCCATGAACCAGTACAACGCGTATTACCACACCTTTGGCCTCCGTCCATAAATTAGATCACAATCAAGAGGAGTGAGGGGAATTGGAGTCAAGCAAAAGGGATCGGGAACGGCGAATATTCAAATTCCTTTATCAAAGCTGGGGTTGGAAATTGATGTTAACTTCTTGTTGATGCCTGGGAACATGCCCACACTCTTGTTCCTAAAGTACATGATTACGAACCATCTATATATATCCCTCCAAAGTTTACCACAGAGTACCAAGGAAATACCCAACTGCTTCAACTAGATAATTATTTCTTGGTATATAGATGGTGTGGTGGGGGACGTGACTTACACCCTATATACCGAGGGAGAGTTGAGAAGAATCCACAAAGTATTCGGCCACCCAAGCGTAGACGCGACTTGGATGATGCTGAAGAGAGCAAAAGGTGGTGGTCTGGACACCATGACGAGATTGGCAATTATGAAGATATCAGAAGATTGTAAGATATGTAGCATTACCGCATCAAAGCCCAGATGGTTTAAACTGACAGTAGATACAGATGGGTTAAGATTCAACAGTTGAGTAAAGATTGATACCATGTTTATCCATGGCCGCCCAGTCATCCATATGGTAGACCAATCCACTCACTTTGCAACAGCAGCTTTCTTGAAGAATAAAACAGCGACCGAAATATGGAAAGAAATCCAGTGTTTGTGGAACCTGGTATACCTCTACCCTCCTGACTTCTTGATGGTGGAACAAGGATCCAAATATATCTCGAAGATATTCAAGGGTTGCCTAAAAGCGAACGGGATCAAGATAGACGAAGAACCGATGGAAACTACCGGAGCCATCGGCACCATTAAGCGTTACCACGCGCCTCTGAGGGCGAAATACCAGAAGATAATATTAGAAATTTGTAAGGATACGTCAGATAATGAATGTCTAAAAATGGTATTTTTCGCAGTGAATGCAACCGTCAGACCCAAGTGCCTGTGTCCGATTATTCTCGTTTTCGAAGCTATTACGAGACCTGCACGAACCTCACCGTCCATTTATCAGATCAATAGAGAACTAGCTGTCGACTTTGCGATGGTGGAAGCATAACGGGAATGCGGTGCAACGGCATTCCCAGTTCGATTGGCCTCGGTGCACATTATTCCTTTTTGTCACGAAGCGTAACCAATTGGCCACGTTCCCGTCACGATTCGTCACGTTGCTCGTGAGCGGGCAAGTCAAGGAAGTTGATCTCCATGCCACGTGTTCGATCTCCATACCACGTATCCTTTTTGACGATGGGATAATTACTGTTCAGGATACAGTAATTCACTGTCCGTCATGCCCTGTATGATTCACCTACCGCCAACCAGCTGCGGGTAGGACGTACTTAAAGGGGGGTTTCCCACTTTGAGCTTTCGATTTTAATAAAGGCAAGCAACTTTGAGACCGAATCTACACCCGAAACTTGCGTTTCGTTCAATACAACGAATCATTTTTGGCCACGATAGTCATTCTATCTCGTTTTCGAGAGTCGTCCAAAAGAACCTTACACGTACCAATTTTGGTCCGACTCACCTTACGTCGTGTTGTATCCACCGCCTTACAAGCGTGACCAAGATTCAATTCCGACCTTCACACTCCATACCTCGTCGACCACGGTCGTGACAAGTAATACTCACTACCCAGCGCATTTGCCGACCATCACCTGACAACGTCAACCCCTCCTCTTTTGGTGGAGTGCAAAGCCGATACACGCCACTGCGGAAAGAGGACCTCCAACATCCTTAGTGCCGTTCTCCTTCCTTCCCTTCTTTGGGCAGTGCATTTCATAACAGGGAACAGACTAGAAGTCTTATGGAGTTCGAAATGAAGCACCCCGGCGGACCTAAAGAAGGATAGTAATCGGTTGCATTGCATTAATCTGCAGGCAGGCTCATTCGTCATCTCATATAGACATACCAGAAAACAATGGGAAGGCCCGCATACCTCCGTTAGTATCGATGGCGAAACCTCTGTTGTCCAGACAATCAGAGGGAGGAAGATATTCTGCTCACATATGTGAATCCATGGATAAAACCAAACTGGAACGAAGTCAGTAAGACGCCTCTAGACGCCAACGCGACTGAAGGAGTTTGTGGTGAAGATGTAGATGAAGGCCAAGGAAAGGGAGAAGATTCCACACAAGATAGAGAAGAAGGAAGAAAGGGGGGAATGGAACAACAACAGTATCGTAACATCAACTCAGACTCTCCATTGTGAAGATGTAGAAGATCAATTGAAGACCGGGAAGAGTTTGAAGAAGGAAAAAGAAGGGGCAGTGCAATTTGTTGAATCAAGGAAGAAGGAACTTACCGGACTTCTTTAAAACGGAACATTCGTCCCAATCCGGATATCAGAATCACCAGCAGGTACCCGTGTGTTCAGCTCCAATTTTATCGATGAATTGAAACAGGCATAGAAGGTCTTCGAAGGAAGAGCAGGCTTGTTGCGCAAAACTATAGTGACGAATGTGCAACACAAATTGCGACTAAAGCCCCAACTATACAGAGATCAACGTAAAGAGTAGTGATTAGCTCAGCCACTTCCATGGAATCGATGATACAATTCAGTCGAGATGTTACTCAGTCCTATGTCTGGAGCACGTATGATTTAGAGAGGGAAGTATACATATCAGCACCCAAAGAACTGGGCTTACTTCCAGACACGATTTTGCATGTTGTTAAGCCGTTGAATGGAATACCAGAAAGCGGTCTCCACTGGTATTTAACTTACCTAGACCGTCACGTTGTGTAATTGGGAATAAGGAGAGCCAGAGCAGACTCATGTCTCCTTATACGTCGTGTGGATGATTTTCTTTCGAGAATTGTGATATTGCAGGTTGAAAATTATTTCTCAATCGGCACAAATGAATTCCTGTTGAAGGTGGAAGAGTCCAGATATTTTATCAGCAAACCTCTAGTCATAATTTCCAGAAAACCAACGTCCTTCAACCGTATACTATTGTTAAGACCTGGAAACGGAATGATAAAAGTGATTCAACCGTCAAAGATAGACAAGTTGAGAAAGCCGGATGGACAGGAAGCATTTGCAAACCAGCGAGTTTTAGGCAAGTATATCGGGATATGTACCAGACCCTATTCATGCGAGAACACCCACCTTATTGCCCCAGATTCGGACAAACGACAGCGGCAGAGTATAATATATTGAATAAGACGATTGATCACCTAAAAGAAACAAAATAATTGGGATTGATTTGCCAAAAATTATAAATGGAAGCAATGCACCTAGTGGTCATCACCGACGCTTCGTTTTCTAACGCTAAAAAGTTTAGAAGCCAACTGGGTTTCGTAATAATGATAGACGACGAAAGCAGGACCACAAACCTCATCCATTTCGGTTCAAGTTGATGTAAGAGGGTAACAATATCTATACTCGCAACTGAAATTGACGCTTTAGTCTTGGGATTTTACAAAGCCTTTGTCATCCGTGATACTCTGATGGAGATCTTAGGCCGCACCGTGAAGTTGGAAGCATATGTATACAGTAGTTCTTTATTTGATGTGATAGCGAAGGATGGAAACACGGCTGAGAAACGGTTGCAGATTGATATATTCGCGTTACGGCAATCATACGCGAACGGAGAGTTAGATAGGATAAGATGGATACATGTAGTGACAAACCCCGCAGACGCCCTCACAAAGATAGCCAGAGGCACGTCCTAGGTATTATCGACATTGATGAAGGAGAATCGGTTGAAGGTTGTTCTTATTTTTGTAGGCTTCCTTGGGGAAGAAGTAGCACATTAAATATCAAAAAAAACCCAACATTGCCGAGGATTTTGTTGTGGTCATCTATTTATTCTTGTGTCGGTACCTTCCTTAATGGATCGGGATCGTCTGAAGCATTTGGGTATGCGTTGAGGTCTGGGCTGGCGGTTATTTTAGTGGAGAATATATGAATGAATTTCTCGAGGTTCCTTACGCATAGTACGGATATCCATCACAGGGTTGTTGTTGTTTTGGACGTTGAAATGAATCCGTTCGGTTTGGAGGGATTTTTTTCAACCCGTCAGAAAATTGTGCTGGTTGATAATTTTCATTACACGTATCCTGTCACCTAAGGGTACTATATAACAGTGTCAAGTCTGTTTTAGTCCGTTATACACTATACTTCCTTGTGTATTTCACTAATTCTCCTGCCCGGTATACCTTTTCCTGCGATCCTGTATTCGTCCTTCTTTTGCCCAGTATGCCTTTGACTTGCGATCATGTAGTCGCCCTTTTATCTTCTTCGTAGCCCTTCTAGTCATTCTTATCGTACTCCTCGTCCGATGTTCATGTCTCCATCCTTTCTGTTTTTGATCATCATCATTACTGTTTGTAATTATTCTTCTGCTGTTGTTCTTTCATCATCACTTCCATCATCATCATTAATCTTCCATCATCTTTTATCATCATCAACATTATCAATCTTTCAACTTTATTCGTCTTCATCAAATATTCATCAATCACCATACGAATCAGCGTATCGATGCTACATCGACACTCGGAGAACTTCTTTTTCGGGCGATGATGTTGTCCATCCTTGGGCTTTGAGTCGGAAATTTTTCGATGACATAATCTGCTAAAGTGGTGATGTCGGAGTCAATACTGCTTTCGTCAATGAGTCTGCCGGGTTTGATGTATCTGGAGTCCATGCTATCTTATCAATTTCTCCGTCGTCGTAGCTTTTTAAAAGCGTACAGATGTCTAGTTGGGGGCGTCGTTCGGTTATTTGGCCATCCTTGGCAACGACGTTAAATATTGTTTTGCTATCCGTCATTGCTTCTATCTTCATCTTGCGGCCCAAAATCTCTTCTACTAGTTCCTTGAAGATAAAGGCGTAGTCAAAAACAAGTACCAGGGCTTGCATTTCTGCTGCCATCACGGATCTAGCGATACGCTTGCATTTATTCGATCCATAGTGCAATAAGTTGCAGTTGTAGTGTTTGTCGTGTTTGTAGGCCATAAGAATAAGGTATCTAAGTTGGATTTTGAGGCGTGTGTCGTTGGCGAACGAGGCATCCGAAAGAAGTACGATCTTGAAAGAAGGTAAGTCAAGTTTGACGAAGTTGAGGACTTGTTCTTCGGTATCAATCAGGAAGTGTAAGGCTTTCTTGAATGATTTTTATTCCATATCGGTGGTGGGTGGATTTCCCTGGTGCTAATAGTTGAACAAGTACACTTATTTCTGGTATGACATTGATGCCAATATATTGTGCCAGGACGCGTTGGCTAAAGAATTCGTCTTGGGAGTCTCGCATTTTTATTCGTTCAACCTTTACAAGTTGTTCGATGTTTAATGTATTGAGTGTGTTTGTGCTGATTAGGATTCAGTTGAACGACGTTGGTTTGTGTGTGATCGGTATTCTCAGTTTCCATCGGAATTTGTTGGACGTGATCTATTCATGTTCGAGGGCTGTTTCCATGCGGAATCCGAGAGAATCACCGACTTTTAACAAGATCAAACCGTCAAGCGTATCGCCATCTAGATTTATCAACACGCATAGGTCGGTTCGTGGCCTGTTCGTTTTTAACGTTTCCAAGTGATGCGATAAATTGGTTAGGTACCAATGAAGGCTCGATTACGGGATTCCATATAATGGCTGTACCACATGCAATACATGCTCGGGTGGAAGGCCTAATTCAAGTGGTGCACGTATGTAGATGTTTCTTTCTAGTTCGGTGTGGGATTGAATGTATGCCTGGGTAATATCGCGAGTGTAAATTCGCATGGATGGTATGGATACAGTTATGGACAAAGCAATAAGTTGTGAGAATATCTGTACGGTGGATTCTTTGGTGGGTATTGCAGATGCCTCCTCGTATGCGTAATTATGCGCCACAAGCCAATTTTTCTTTTCGACCTATCTCCTACTTTTTTCAACTCATCGATGAAGCGACATCGAAAGATTTTTTGAGGGACTGAGACCCCCGATGTAAGTCATCTTGACGCGGTGTGTATTAATCGGTGGAAATGTCTAGGCGATGTTTTCGTGGTACGTTTCGGGTACCGGATTCGCCTCTTAGACCACGAGGGTGAAACCCCTGTGACGGTGGTGGGGATTGTATGGGATCATGAAGCAAACCTACTGGAGGGACCGAAATTTGGAAATAAGCTTTCGAAAAAGGGTCTTCTCGTCCGGTAATTCTTCAAACATCTTAGCAGGAGTGAATTTCGATATGTCGGGAGACGCTTGGTCGCGGTGTCGGTGATTGGATATTCATCCAAGAAGTCCTTAGTAATATTCTTGAGATCAGTGGCGATATCTGTTGTCGTTCGCTGGATTTGGAACGAGGAGACGCCGCTTGTATATCGTGATCTGATCTTTTGTGAAGAAGGTCGTACTTTGTCTTGGTGCCGGAGGTGGTCGGGGTTTTCTTGACGCGGTTGGGATGTCGATCGGATTGGAATCCGAGTTCGACATTGCTTGTGCTTGAAGTTGATGCGGTATTGAGTTATGAATATATATATATATATATATATATAAGTTGCGGAGAAGATGGTGTTCATTGAAAATGCGCCTGTGAAAAGTATTTTTGTGAAAATGGTGATTTTGTGTGTTATTATT
>JAULBU010072206.1:0-10413 GCA_032358235.1 Odonthalia washingtoniensis | reverse complement strand
AACATGAGGGAAAGGTTTGATTTATCTCGATGAAAAACATGTCACGGGAAAATTTCTGGATTTAATCCAAAAATTTCTGTTTCCCGGAACACGTGTAGATATTTTTATTTCACAGAGCCAATAGGGTTCTGCTTTGTCTACGCCTTGTACGGTGCGTAATGTGCCATTGTCGGTTACCGTGAAGTGAGCAGAAGCGTGACTTTTGTACAGAAGAGAAACGAAAAACACTGTACATTACTGATGTAAACCATAGATGTGTAGGAGAAAATCATATGTTGAGAGTAAGTTAGACGTGGATGATTGGCGTGTATGGCAATCAAAAAAAATTTTAATTTTTTCATTCAATCATAATAGCAATTAAAAAAGAAAGGAAATGCCGCGATTAGGACGGTGAAAGCAGATTTTTGTAAACTTTTGGGATGGTGAATGTAAAAATTGTAATTTGTTGGAATGGTGAAAGTTCAGAATAGAGCAGTGAAGGTTTTTTTTACTGTTTTGACAAGTTTGGAAGGGTGAAATGACCCTATCACCGAAATTGGGCCGGTGAAAATTTGAATCCTTTTTTGCAAAAATCAGAAATGTAGATATTGGTGCGGCGAATCAATCAAAATGCAACAATTGGAGGGGTGACAACCCTAGATTTCCATGAATCATTTTTGACCACCTTAATCTTGATCTCGTTGAGAGCGTTGCCTAAGAGGACATGTAGTGGTCATATGTCCCTGAACATGACAGTATGAGCATAAGTAGGTACGGCGACGCTTTAGACCCGGACCTCTTTTGTACCAATTCTTGCTGCGTTGACTTTAATATCTGACTGGGCGGCCCCCAGGAGATGGAAGTGCAACAGGACTATTGAGGTTTTGAGCAGTTGAAAACTGCTTTCCGTTTTGGGAGGGTGATATGTCGTTGTTGAAATGGAGAACGTTACAGCGAAGGAAAGTAACCCAAACAAATCCTTCCCTTTTTATTATTTTATTATTTTATTATTTTATTATTTTCCCTTATTTTATTTTAACCTTGAAAATCGTATACAGATGCTTCTGACAATTGGGCTGGTGAATTATCACATATTAGATAACCAGGGAGGACCGATGAAAAAGTAATTCCCCTTCATTTCTCCTGTGTTCATATTCGGGATGGTGAACACCCTCCTAAATTTCAACCTGGGACATCAATTCACGACCACATTCAGTCTTTATTGTACTTTCGCTATCCCATTTTTAAAAAGTGCACACATTCACCTCCAAGAGTTTCAGCTTACAATAATTTCACCGTACCAAGAACGGAATCTCCTAAGAATATGTAGGGACTGCTGCAATGACAGATGCTCGAAGAGGTGGTTCTCCTTCTAAGTTGACAGACGTGAAACAGCGTTTCTTGAGAAGTAACTATCGAGATGCACACGGTGATGAACAGGTAGGAAGAACGAAAACGAAAGTGTAATATTTGTGTGCCAGTACGTGAATTAGAAGTGTTGCCAAGACAACTACTGAACGAAGAAAGGGACAAGTAGCAGAAAGGTTCAACAAAGAATGCTGTATATATCCCCAACCCCGGTTTCAAATGTACTATCAAGAGTACAGTACTCCTAAAAGAACTGTAATTCACAGAAAAAACGTTTTTCTTTCTCCTTCAGATATATGATAGAGTACCATTCTAGAAACATTTCTGTAAAGTTTCTGATGTTAAGAAGTCGTATGTTGTTTGTGAAGGCTGGTGACTTTTGGTCGACTTCGAGTATCTGAAAATGCTTGGAATGGTCAAATGTACTATTAAGTGTACATTTCAATTTAAGTTTTTATAGTTTTAAAAGGGCCATAAAAAATTAAAGCCCAGCATCTCTTGGGCTCAACCGGTTTGATTCATGCCAAACAGCCCAACAAATCTTTTTGTTTCCAGGAGGAAGGCGAGAAAAAAGATGAACATCACATGCACCGCACTGTTCTCTTTCTCTTTGAGCCTTCAGACTAGCTTCCACACAAGCAACAATGCTTGGAAATACCGGAAGCTGCTGTTGAGGATGCATCAAGACCTCTAGCCGTAGTTTTTTACCATCTAGACTGTTGAAGAACATAAGTCGTTTTCCTTTCCTGCTCTTAGCCAACTGCATTAGACGTCTTTCTCCTTCTTCAGAACGTGTATATACAGTTTCCGAAGAAGGCTCACCAAGCGGAACCTGTAATTGTAATGTGTCAGCATGCACCAGCAGCCCCCTTTATACATCAAAAACAAATTCAGCCAATGACTGGACGTCATTCAATGATCGTCGATAAGTGTCTACCCCAACAAATGACTCCTTTATATCCAATAAATGTTGGATTTGACGCATCCGCCATACCAGGAAGGCATTTACGGATATTGTTTTTAATGTTTGGGATAAAATTTTTTATTCCCAAGACAGATTTGAGATTGAAGAATGAAGAATACTTCTTGCTTGTGTAGCTCCATCCACCCCTCCCTTGCTTTTAGAATAAAAACTTTGGAATCCATGTTTAAAAAGTTTTAGGGGTGGGAACGAACCTTTCGACTTCACATGGAAGTTTAACATTCTCCAAAATGGAAAATGTGTTTGAATGATGGAAAGTATTTCTGGATCAGTGATTGGTGGGAATAATAAAGTTGGTTGGTGTGCCCAAACCAAAGCAGATTCTGCTACTTTTTCTAAATCCGTACCACATTGTGCCAAGATGTCATATGAACATTGAATTACGACAATATACATCAAAACTACTTCTGCCTCTGATAAATAGATGACATAATTTACGGATAAAGTGTACATTTGATGTATGACTTGTCCAATGTGCTCCTTTGGGATGTACTGTTTGAATGATGAATATCCAACTTGACATGAGATTACATCAACAGTAGCATTTCCTAAAACTCTGTTGAGACTAGAAAATGCGACAGTATTTTAATCTCAACTGATGCTCATTGAATTCATCCATGACTGTTCTCAAAGTTTAAAAGGGATGTACCTATTAGAGCTACTCCATCTGGTGAACATGCTATCCAGTTTTTTCGTTTCTGGCCAGCATCCCAATTTCGTATAGAGACTTTATGAATGGTTTAGTCCGTGAAGATTTCATTACACCTCCTTCATTTTGAGTACCACGCATCATGGACTCTGTAGACTTTGTAGAACTGAACAAACTTTTAACCAGCGACTTCAGTAAATCGTCATCACTTATACTATCATCATGGTAAACTGGATCTAATCCAACCATTTGCCTAAACTTATTGCTAGAAAGTAGAATCTTCCCTGCTAAAGTTCCTGTGATGCGAAATTACCTCAAAAGAAACCAATCAGCACATCGTTGACCAATTGTTTTAACTGTACATTTGCTTAACAGAAAACGTCCAATAATGTCTCTATCAGTAGAACCCAGTGGTGACATCAATGGCCCATCTTCTCCCGGTAGCGAACCGGAATGTGGTACTGCAACCCATTTATCCAATTTTTCAGTTATACTTGATGGCACGCTATACATAAATCTGACTATATTGCTAAAGTGTTGGATACCGTGCTCTCTCACTGTAACTGCACAAGTTTGTGCACGACCAAAACCTTGACATCCCAAAGACAATGCCTTTTTGGCAATAAATACAGTTGGGCCCTTTTATGGACCGTCGTAAATAATAAATTGACGACGTCGATCATAATTTGGTACAGTTGTGCTGACATCTTCATTTAGGTTGATTAAATCCTTATTTGAAGTAATAAAAGGTTGATATTCACCATTATCTGCCTCATTATCTTCACTGTTGACATCCTTCACATTACCATCGTCATACATCGTGACGCTTAGAAATGAACTGCCGTCAAACGGATGAAAACGAAGCAGATGCTGTGGAATGATCAACATCGAGCCAATTGCCAATTTTAAGAAATTTGTAGCTATTGAGATACTACCATAACCTCTGTCAGCTGTCAAAATTAAACCGTGCAGTAAACTTTCTCCTATACCATCTAAAAGGACCTGAACCGAAATTGTTAACATTTTCAGAGTGAGGCCCTTGCCTTCTTCTAAAAAGTACAGCCGATGTAATTCTAAAAAGTTCATCGGCTATTTTGTCTGCACAGTGTCCCTCTTTGTCTGCTTTTATAGCGCTTATTGTCTTCACTTGATTATCTTTGGCCCTAGTCTCATACAGATCATCATCCAAAGTACCAAACTTTTGAACAGGTACTAGGAAGATATTTCTAGTCATTTCATACGAAAGCTTTTCAAATTTTCCCAAACTCTGAGTTTCATCCCTTTGAGACCTCCAGATTGAATCGCCTATATCACCACGGCCAGCAGGAGAATATGCCAAGATATTCATGTTGATAAATCGAACTCGTCCCAACGTCGGCACATTGCAACCCATCATTTACATAATAACAACGGCCTTATCAAGACTCAAGCCAGTTAGATCAGAAAGCAGAAGAACAGCTAAATATCGATACATATCATTAAGGCTTATTTTTCGTTCAGATAAAGCATGTAATGAGGTATATTAATTGAGCCATTTTTGGCATTTGACCAGAATAGCACCACAGAAAAGCACCACATGTCCTGCTTTTGTATCCCTTGAATCGTTTTCAGGCCGTTGAGTGTCTATTTGACTCATCGTAGACGAACAAAACATCCTAGCATGCTCTCCAATAATTTTTTCTACGAACTTTTTCTAAAATAAGTTCTTGTCCTTCATTAAATAATAAACTCCACCCCTTACATGGTTCTTCTCTTCTTTTGGAAACTCAACCACCACACTGTGAACCCCCTCTTCCACCACGTCCACGCCTACTAGTTGTTTCAAGTCCTCTCCTACTTCTCGAACCGCGTCCTAGTCACCTTCCCCGCGGCCTCGGATCTCCTCCTTCAATTGCTGACAAATCCGGCCCTGGAGCCGTTAATGGAGCTGAAATGCTGAACTCACTTTCAGGACCGGTAGTTTTCATCAAATACGCTTGTCTGTGCTTCGTTAGTTGACGTCAGAAGATGATGGATGATGCTGTACGACGTTTACTACTACTGGATGGCCTGGAGGCAGACGTCTTGTTGAAAAATTGGACGTTTTGATATCTTTTCACTGTCGTTTGCCGATCCAGGTACATCTTACTGTTCCGTCCGTCGATTTTGACGAATGTACATACCAGACAATCCTGTTGGCTTTCGCAACGTTACTGTGTATTTTATTCATTAATTAAAGTTCCATAATGAGAGTTCTGCCCTTCATAAAATGGTCTAGTTTTAGCCTCAATTGTACTCTTAATAGTACATTTGAAAAAACCCAATTTTTTGAGAATTATTCAAATGTACTATTAAGAGTACATTTCGCGTGTTGGGGATATCGTTCTTGCAATAATTGAGACACTATACTAGCATAAAGTGTATGTCACTGCTAAACCAATCAGTAGGAGTGTTTGTTGAAATTTTTAAACTTTTTTTAAAAAATAATTGTAAGTGAAGAACGTGCGGATATTACATAATCCGGTCAACTCTGTGAGAGCTGTAATTTTGTTTTCTATGTTTGTTGTTGATTTTATTTTTGTAACGTGTAGTCTCCACAATTTGATTGGATGTGATTGAGATACTGTAACCGAATCGTGCACCACACGTGGGGTGATTTCTGGTGCAGGATTCGGATAGGTTAATTAGTATCTCCGGTGGGGTTGACTTTACGTGTTGGATTGATTACAATGAGAAAGGGGGTTAGTTAAGAGCGATGAGGTGAAGATGGAAAAAAGAAAAGGAAGTTTACCTCTAACGCAAAGACTTCAGCTGCAACGGTTATAAAGACGGGGAGTTAACAACTGAGCTAATCGGAACTCTTAGCTGACAAGTTGGATGACATTGTAGCTTTAAATATACATCACTTTTTATTATATCTGTATTTTGCACATGTGGCAGCGTGCGGGGCGCTGTACCAGAGGAGGCTTGAACTCGAGCCCTGACTCTGGGCCCATAACCATAAAAAATGGGAGTTAACAGCTAAGCTAACCGGAATTCTTAACTGGCAAGGTGGATGACATTGTAGCTTTGCAGATACATCCCTTTTTTTGTGAAATTGATTATGTTCTGTCCTGTATGGTCATTCCCGTAGGTACGACGCTATCTCAGAACTAGCCAATATGTCTACCGGTATAACCTATGGCCAACTTCTTCGTGGTGACGCTGTCTATGTGAAGAATAATTTAGATCGGTTGTTTTCAGGACGTCTACCACAGAATATTGGGACGTTCGCAGATGGAGGGGATACTCAGCAGGGTCGAAGAACACTGAAGGTGACGAATATTCACATATATGGTATGCCAGCGTTTGCACTTATGGATTCTGGGGCGTTACCAAATGTATTCTCGAAAGAGTTTACTGACAAATTGTCGGTTGTGCCAATAGAGACTTGCAAGAGCATTACGGTCGGTACAGGAGTGAAGTCGCATGTGGTAGGCATCTTGAAGGACGTACAGGCTGCGTTTGGGGACCTCTTGGCCTCGGTTGACTTCTTAGCCGTTGAAGGTTCTCCCTTCGATGTAATAATCGATGATCCAACCATGGGAGACTTGGGAGGAATCATAGATCTTGGAAAAGGAAGGTATCGTTGACGAAAGGAAAGCACACATTAGACCTTTCATCGGTACCCGACTATATGCTGGACAAACCTATCACGGAAGAAACTGATAACGAAGATTTCACGTCTGACTCATCAGAAGCAATCTCGTCCGAGGAGGAGTCTAAGGATGGTGAAGGGTATTTGTTATCCTGATTAACGGTGATGTGATGAGTGGTCAGAATCCGGAAGAAGAAGAGTTTCCAGGTGGAATTGATGATGAAGGACAAGTTCATATAGAAGATCAGATTGCAAAGAAGTTTGGCCACCTCGAGGAAATAGATCAGAAAAAGTACTCGGAGTTGTTGATTGGCAGAAAAACTGTAGCAAAGCCACTCTGTGATCTTCATCAGGCCGAAGTTACTGTGGAACATCACTTTGAATGTAACAACGATGAACCGGTCTATTCAAGGGATCGTAAGATGTCTCCTAACGATAATCGTATGGTACAAGAGGAGCTTGACAAGATGTTGGAGGAAGGGATCATAACGCCAGCCTCTTCTGCATGGTCCTTTAAGGTGGTAATAGCGCCGAAAAAGGATGGAAATCCAAGGTTCTGTGCTTATTATTGAGCTCTAAATCAGAGGATGAAAGGTGACCGTTGGCCTATCCCAAAAAGTCAAGAGATTTTTGATGGCTTGGAAGGAACAAGGGTGTTCTCTACCTCAGAACTCTTTAGTGGGTATTGGAAAGTCCGCCTTCGTGATGATTTCAAGGAGAGGACAACTTTCGTCTGCCGTTTTAGGACCTTCCAATTCGAGGTAATGCCCTTCGGCCTAATGAATGCGCCCTCAACGTTTCAACTCATGATGGATCCGATACTAGCGAGGTTGAGCTTCGTACGACTTCACCTTGATGATGTGGTGGTATTCTAGCACAATCTTGAATAACACTACGAGCAAGTTAAGATAGTGCTTGTACGCATTTCCTGACTAACCTTAAACTGAAGGTCTCCAAGTTTTTCTCCGTATGGGATCAGGTAAATCTATTGGGTCACGTGGTTGATACGAAGGGTGCTCGAGTAGATGAAAAGAAGGTGCAAGCTATACAAGAAATTCATCTACCCAGGTCGGCCACAGAGTTGCGTAGCTTCTTGGGGCTGGCAGGTTACAATCGAAGGTTCATCCGTGGTTTCGCCGGGAAGTCAGATCCTCTTCATGCCGGTACGTCCCCGAAAAGAATGAATAATTGTGGACAGAAGAGATGGATAAGTCATTCATCACCCTAAAGAATTCTTTGATGGCGCCCCCGGTGTTAGAAATCCCCAATTTTGACTTACCATTCCTGGTTGAGACGGATGCATCTGCTTTTGCAGTTGGGGAAATCCTGACAAGGAAGAAGAACGAAGGGAAGTACCACCCAATTCAGTTTGCTAGTAGTACGATAATCGGAGCCGAGAGAAGATACGCCACATACGAAAGAGAGGGCCTTGCCGTTATATTCGTGTTGAAGAAGTTTCACCTATACCTTCTTTCGTCAAACCCTTTTAAACTGGTGACAGATCATAAGGCCCTCAGATACACCTTCAAGAACAAGGATATTCATGGGCGCCTTGCGTGTTGGATGGATTTTCTGGCCGAATATGATTTTGAAATCATCGATAGACCAGGGAAGGAGAATGCAGCTGCAGACTTTCTGTCCAGAGAACCTCGAATGACGTGACTAATGAAAAGGATGAAGGTGATATACTCTGTCCAACGTTGAATATCATCGAACAAGAACCATTAAACGTTAAAACCCTTCTGGAAGAAATCAAACGATATTGCTCGTAGATTCGAACGGCAGTACTGATTTGATCTCTAGCGCCGCGATTAGACGGTCTTCAAATCAATACGTGATGTAGGAAAACAATCTCTTCCGGAGGATGCAATCAGGACTAAAGGTGGTGGTGCCTATCTCGGATAGCGTCAAGGTGCTGGAATTCTTGCTCGATGGGGCATTGAGACTATAAGTCAACGAGTAATTTCGTCACAGTCCGATATTGGTGGCCAAAGGTGCACTTGGATATAGATGCTTATGTAAAGTAGTGTGACCCATGCCAAAAGTTGAAGGCACTCCCCAAATATTATACCAACCTAAGCCTCCCATTGACCAACCTCTTCGAAGTGTTCTCAATTGACTTTGCAGAGACGTTCCCAACATCACCAAGGGGGTTCAATTAATTATTGATCTGTGTGGAACATCGAACCAATTGGCCCTTGGCCAGAGCCACAAAGAATGCAACTGCCGAGACAGTCATGAAGTTTTTCGAAGAGGAGTTAGTACATTACATTGGTCCGCCAAAAACTATAATTAGCGACAATACTTCGTGCTTCCTGACCGTAGCTCTGAAGAAGTTCGCGGAAGATCAGGGTATAATATGGAAAACTGTGCTTGCATATGCACCCATGTCTAACGGAAAAGCAGAAAGAATAGTAGAAACGTTGAAGAAGAGCATTGGTAGGATGGTGAACAAAGGAGAAGGGGATTGGGAAAGCAGGTCAAGAAGGTCCTGTACGGGTATCATCGTCGACAATTGGCGTGTTCTGTGTCTCCATTGCAACTTCTATACGGGTTAAACCTAGGATATATGCCACAGACGATTATTTAAGTGAACATTCTTCGACCCTAGAAGATCATCTGTTGGAAGTATTGTAGGTGAAGTCGGCACGGTTGAGTCGAATACATACAAAGCAGTGGCACGGAGGCCTGGTAGACGAGAAAAAGGTCAGAAGATTTGAGGCAGGAGATCTTGTTTTCGTAGCGCATGTTAGTGTTGTCGGATCTCGCATTAAATGGCCAGCTTTTAAGTAGATATACCACGGCCCATGCCATGTGAAGCGAGAGAACCACCCAGATATGTACTAGTCTCCAGAAATGGAATATATAGTCACGTTGTAATACACGCGCGAAGAATCGTGAAGAACGAGTCGTGTCCGCTTCACCTTTATTAGGGTTAAGCCTCTCTTCCCTCATCATGCGGCGACGTTGGCTCTGTCTCTTTCTCTGTTCTGTACTCTTGTTGTTCTTCCTTTTTCCCTACGATCGGATTGGTTGGACTTCCAAAATTCTTATCTCGGGCATACAAACTCATTCAACACCTCTTCCAACACAAGCCCTCATACCTTCTGTCGAAAATTTTAAACAATATTTCTCGGAACAATCCCATATCAGACTAGTGGATTCATCAACGCACACGACGTGGTCAACCAATGAATCTTGTGGGACTTGTCGTTTCCGACCATCCGAGCGAAGGAGGTACACTCCTGTTGATTGGCTGAGAATCCAGATGATCGTCTCCGAAAGATGGTCAAGTATTCGACTGGAGAACCTTTTCATCACCCTATCGAACTACGGGACCCCTTGCGCGAGACTGACAACCGGCACCGTCCGTTTAGAGAATGTCGCTGACCCAAACTCACAACCTCCAATGATGAATGCCACGTTGAAGATAGCAGCCCTAATACATTGTCCGTGCGGAGAATGAGAAAACAGGATGGTTTGAGTTTACGATGCTTACTGGTGTCGCATCCGACTCGCGAACATCGGGAGCAAAAATGGTGACGAATGGATCCAAATTATGAAGATAGTGGTCGTCGAGACGGATCTTGGAGCCCATTTCAATTCTTGCTGACTTGAAAATCGTGTGTGTGGGAGCGAGGAAGATTCAGTTGACAATTAGGTCGCATGGGGGTTGAGGTGGATCATCAATGTGAAACGGGAGCCCCATGACAGAAATTGTGTAGAAATAGATTTCGAAGAAGGTCTTCACACCACCTCGTGCATGTTGTGACCCGAAGTATCCGATCTTGTGGAAGAACGAGTGATGGCCAGTTGAAA
>JAULBU010072195.1:0-10413 GCA_032358235.1 Odonthalia washingtoniensis | reverse complement strand
AACAAGACAACTTATGAATAAAACTTCTTGAGTACATCTATTATAATACGTATTGAAACCCCCGAAAGATAAAGAGATCTCTTCTAGATTAATTTTTCAAATCGCTCAAAGACTTTTCGGACACCCTGTATATATAGTATATATACGTAAAAAATATATACTTACTATGTATATATATAGCTGAATGCAATGAAACAGTTACATAAACTATGTATAACTTTGTAAATTGTATGTTGTTTAGGAAATATTGTTAGACATACCGAAAAGATAAATTAAATGAATAATGCGAAGAGAAATGGAGATTTACAATATACCGAAATCCCATCTGTAATTTGGTCATACGCTAAAATTGATTTATTTCAAATAGTGTGACATTCTTGAACATGTAACGGAAGTTCCGTTACACGTTCAGAAATGTCACACTATTTCAGTTAAACTACATATCATCGCACGAGTACAAAAAACAGTCATAAATTTTAAATTTATCAATTATACTCAATGTTAAATTCATATACTTATCACTATTATCACATAACAAGAAGTGTTCTCGCGATTCAAATTGTCAAGTGCAACTACTGTTTATCACGTGGTACAGCTCTAAATATTTTATAGTTTAAATATTACATTCTATATAATCTCTCAACTTCCTCACATTTCAATTCGATATCGAAACAGCCATCATCCATCTCAAACACAATTCAACTTCATCAAGAGTTCAATTATTATCAACCTATAATTCTCATCATGGCTTCATCATCAACTGAGATGTCGTTTAGGGACACCAAAATGTTCCACAAGGCTTTTTTGGGTGGTAACATTAACAAGGGAGCAGAGGAGCGTAATCTACTTCCCACGTGTTCTATAAAACTTTATCACCCACAGAACAGAACACAAATTGGAACCGCTCTACTTTCTTGAGGAGATGGATCGTTACGTCGTTATCTCCACTGTCACTATTTCATTTATGGGCCGGGTCAAGACTTGGTTGTTATTTGTAATATTTCTCTGACTCATACAAAAGATCACGAGGAAAATGCATCAATAATGGAACTATGATTTATCATCAAGATATGAGTAAAAGGACCCGGAGGGAGTACCACCGACGACGTTAGGGGACCTCAAGTTTGTAAGTTTATATCCTTGGGATATTCGTGCAATAGTAAACAATGATGAACAGCCGTTGCCAACAACATCCATATCAACACGTTCGAAAACACCAATGCAGGCTGGTTCATCTTCAAATAATGGTACTGGTAGTAGCTCTATTCGAAACAGTCTATCACTTGGTAACGATCAAACAACCCAACCATCATTTCTTGAAAATGCTGATAAAAATGACGCAGGGAAGAAGATAAGTTGCCATAACTTCAGCATCACCAACTACACATATCAGAAGAATTTTTTGAACATCAACCAAATTAACAACGTTTAAAACGCTCTCCGCAATATTAATATGGGGTAAACAAGGCTTTGTTGACGGTAGAGATTTAAACCATTGGTTTTAATTACGTCCATGGTATGTTGAGTGATACCTGTCCTTCCGCTACTGATCCGGTCATATATTTAGAAAACATTTTTACTGTTGACAGTAGAAGTGGATGTTATTCGTTAAAAGAAAACAGAAATGTTATAATCTTCGATCGTGGCCATCGTTTAACCGGTATTACGGAACTGTCAAAGAAGGTGAACGATTTCAAATTATCATGGACTCGGAAAATTCCTCGAGTCATGGAAATCAACCGTTCTGGAGATAACAAGAACCATATGTCATCCTCGTAAATTATCAAGTTAAGTCGTTTCAACAAAATTTCAAGTGGAAAGCAAATAAAAGGAGTCTCTTTTCTGGACCTTATAAACAGTGTCATACAATATGATGCAACATTTAAAGATGAATACGATGTCGGTTACTTAGAAGCCCGGAATGTAGAAATTTATGAAGATGTGTTGGCATCTCACTTTCTGGATGGGAAGAAACTAAAAAATGTCTTGGCTTATGCGCGTGTTGCCAAAATGTTTTATGAACACCGTGCATATTTCAATTTGGTGAACGAAATGATCACAGAGTATCACACCACGGACCAATTCATCAGTGAATTTAATAATGGTCTCGGAGGGCTAACGTTTTCTGACTCGTCAACCCTTTTGAAAGAGACGGTAGACGAAGCAGTGTTTCGGTTAAGGGATCTTGAGAAGTGGTACGTGGACAAGAACAGAGGCTACTAAACTACTAATTGGTTGTACCATAAATTTTGTGGATTAATGGCATGAGAAGAATTGTAAATACCGCAAGGTCTTGAAGTAAATGAGAATTGGAAAGTGAAGTTATGGAACATGAAGTAACCTTAATTGTAACGCATTCATGTCCAGTGCGCCATTTTTATTTCCCTTAGAGCGGAATGGTTTGACATTTATATTAGAAATGATTTCGGTATTATTCATGATTGCTACTTAGCCGAGGTAGTGCACAACTGAACAGAATTGAAGATTCTTATGAAGGCATATAGTAATTGTGGATAATACTGTTTCTTAATATACGAATGGATAATTGGAAAAATAACTTGCAGCATTATTTATTTTCATGTTTTCATTTATTTCGGTATATTTAATTGATGGAATTATTCAATGGTACTGGATTCTTGCGTTTTTCTGGATATAAAAGATATATGTTCTTCACGGTTACGTCGAAAATGTTGTATTTTAATTTGTGCATCCACAGCAAACAACTGGCAGAATTTTTGTCTGTAGAAACGGCTATTACAGAAACGATGGTATGACCAGGGTAGTTGTTACGTAAATTGTTCAATTCCAAAATTGGAGAGTAAGAAGTAGATTAATGAGGCTATTGTGTCGAATCGTACGATGTAGAACCATTCTCCAGTTTCAATAATTTATTCAATATGATTCTTTTTCAATACATTTCAGGGAATAATCGATTTCATCTTCAGTGGCCCTTCGGAGACACACACATGATTCAACTTGTCGTCAACAAAGTTCAGTGGTTTACCGTGTTCCAAATAGTGCACAAATGCATATTGTCAAACAAAGTTTGTCCCTGGTAATTTTAGATGGAATCGTATTAAAACTTTTGCAAGGTTGAATTTTTCGTTACAGTTTTCACAATCATTGATTACTACAAAACTGTTTCGTTTCTTCTTACTAGGTCTAAATTTTTGTCCCGGAGAACACCCTATGTTTCTGTTGATCATTGAGAGGAATGTACTTGACGAAATTTTCGCTCTCATCGTACTCATTTAGTGTCGGAGTATAATCCTCGAATATGAAACCAGATTTGACTAATTCCAATTATATGTACGTATCAGATGACAAGTTCTGTGACTTCCGAACAATATTTCTAACTAAAGAAATGATAACTCTGATGCCATTGGTTGGTAAACATTACAAAAAAGGTTGTAACTTTTTCGATGTGGATTCTATTGTAGAGACATCTTCCGTTATAACAGAATGAAATTGTTGCAATTTTAAGGATTCTCCGTTTCGGAAGAGACGAGGTTGCGAGTTTGAAATGGTTGGTGAATGTTCATATTGAATTTGTCGTTGTAGATCATAATTGTGTCTGAGTTTCCGCAATGTTGGTACGATTATGGTTACAGTTTCACCCATACGTGTTGCAATACCTTTCAAAGTCTACCTGAAACACTCTTTTATAAACACATTAAAATGTTCATCTGGAGAGGCATCCAGAATAGCCATGTTACCCATTTCTTGAATATAGCCTACAATATGATCGAGAAGATGAAACTTCAATGTATATATACCATTGTCATAATTAGGCCTAATGTAGATATAATGAGATCTTTCATATGCCTTATTTTTGTTCAAATGGTCTTCATTTCGTATTGTTACCATCCGTCTCTTTTATGATTATATAGAAGGTATACCATAATATCTGAGAAAACTGTAGTTATCTCTGTGAGTTGCGCCTCGTCCTCAAATCTTGTAATATTATCTATGAAACCTGAAAGGAAGGGAAATAACATGTCAATATTCATGTAGTCTTCCCTTCCAACATGCTCTTTATGAAATTTGTTAGAGACAGTCCATTAAACATCTGGGATTTTTCTTTGGTATAAAAGACTATATGTAAACCAGGAAGCGCAAAATAGTACTATATTTCTGTTAGAATATAGTTGCATGTTTGTAACAGTTTTGTAAGCATCGATTAGAAAGATTGTCGAAGACTTAATGGCCTTCATGTATTTGTGGTTATTCGGGGACTGGATAGGTAATTCATCATGCCGGTATTGATAAACTTCAATATTGCCAAATGAAGTTTGTGTAATGGTTCATATGTGAATGAGCTCAAAACTCCAGGTTAAACCAGTCGTGTGTAAAAAATTGATACCGTTTCCCACAGTGCACCCATGACGCCATTGACATATCATGAAGGCATTCCGCAGCCTGCTCCAGACTATCTTTTCGATCATGTATATTAGTCTGAGGAGAATTTTCAATATGTACAATAGACACATAGTTCTTTCCGGCTACCAGCATGGATTCCATTTGTTCTATGTGGACAGACCTGTAACATTTTCATATCTGCTGTTGTATCCATGAAACGAACACTACGTCTTGTGGGAGTTAAATTCTGTCGAACACCAGACATATCTTTGGCTTCCGGGATATTGCAGAAATACGAGTAGATTAACGGAAATAGGTGGCATCTAATGTTTTTCTTGTGTATCACTGAAAATACCGCATTTGATTTTTCTAACGATGGTTGTAGAGCCATGATCATAGTTTGATGAAGCTAGGTCATTTTTTATCACTATTTATTGGAGGAGATGTTATTTTGATTTAGTCATCAACTTGTGCAGGACCATAAATGTTTTCCAGTCAATCCTGCAGTCTTCGTGGTCTTTTGAATAAATTTTCGGAAACCGACTGGGAAGAAACCAACCAATGTCTGACCATGATCAATAAAAAACAAACGAAACTTATCTGCATAGTTAAGTAAAGTCACATGAATTGAATATGCGACGAGTTAGTTTTTTTACAATTCTGTAACAGTTTTTCCTGTATATATCTGTATAGAACCCCCAAAATAGTTACCATCCTCGGTTCTACCTATGCTATTTTTATTTCATACAAAGTTCATATCACTTGATACGCATATACATTCCCTCAATTTGTTATCTAGAACTCGTTTTGGTTTTGTTTCCATTGGGTGCGACATCCTGTCG
The DNA here is from genome assembly GCA_032358235.1 of Odonthalia washingtoniensis. Taxonomy (NCBI): domain Eukaryota; phylum Rhodophyta; class Florideophyceae; order Ceramiales; family Rhodomelaceae; genus Odonthalia; species Odonthalia washingtoniensis. Next base: position 5,212 of record JAULBU010072195.1, on the reverse strand, counting down.
CTGAGAGGTGTTAATGGAGGAAAGTTTACATCTTGTTCGGAAGTTAAGATATTTGAATTTGTATTACATCAACAATGTTATTTGAATGAATGTAAGTCTGTTAAATTTCCGAATTATCTGTACTTGGAATTTGCAATTCGGTGAACCCTTCATATTTTAAATGCGTTTCAATTTCATTATTGCACGCTTCTCAGCACAGATTTAGTGAAGACAGTTTTTCGAGAAGCCATTTCATGTCAGAACTATCGTCACAATGCAAAGAGAAGAACATTGGCCCGTGCTTCACTCCAATAACATCTATGAACGATAGTGTGTTCTCAGATATATTCATTAAATCATCTTAATATTGTTGTTTATCGGATTCAATATAGTTGTTGTATGTGTACCTATTTTCTTGAATTGAATCCGCAAATCCTTGTACAATATTCATTACACATAAGCCATCCGAACTGTCCGGTATATTGGGCACGGATGTACCTTCACCATGAGTTATTATATCTCTATCCATATATATATGTGATTAAAATTGTCCCCTGCATGCACATTTGTCCCTCTGTGTACTGTTTGATTAGGTGTTACAAATTACATACAATATCGCTTATTTATTTTCATATAAATATCGGTTGTAAAGGATTTCGTCAACTACTGTTTGTACATTAGAAATGGGCACTTTTACTTAAGTATGATATTTATTCACATCCTAACATCTATATACTACCTATTTATATGTTGTGCACCTACTTCATATTTATTACGTCTTCCTTTTTCCAGAAATAACAGCATCGACAAGGCAGCACTGTAAGATCTATTTTGATATGAACATCGAGTGATGTTATAAAAACATACATGTATAAAGGCAATACGCTCAAACGTGATGTATCTTCTAACATAATACCTAACTATAAAATAAAGGGTAGAGACGAACAATGGACCCGGCGCATGGTTTTTCAATTTGAAATATTAAATAGTTTGTTCTGCTTTTCCATGTATCATTTATGGATGTGAGGTTCATGGAAATATGAAGTGATGAATTTATCAGAAACGATATACATTATTCGGTATGCCCTATATGTACCAATGGATATTCATATGTAATATAGAAGAATATGAAGAAATAAATCTATATTAACAATATAGCAGATTACTTCAAAAACATCACGATTTTCTGTATTCCAAATTTCCATCTGGAAAAGATGGAATTTTAGAATACAGAAATTTCAAGATAGATCTCTGGTAAACAGTCTGGAGCGATATTGATAGGAAGATACATGTTCAATATTGTTGAAGACTCAACTCTGCAAGGTTCGAAACCGCGCCGAGATATCTCCACCAAACACATTTTTTCTAGACATCTGCTTATGATTCGGTAGATTCGGTAAAAATCTCAATATTATATGGTTATCACATGTATCTAGAATACCAGCGGCATATAATACAAGTAAAATCTTTGTACATTTTACTATAATAGGATTATTACAACTAATTTGTACATTGTAGTCGTCCTGCAGTAAATGTCGCTAGAAATACGTGAAACTACAGATTGAAATTCTGTACATTGACGAAAATTCAATGCACTTAGAAACTATAAATAAATTGATGTGCATAAAAAATATAAAAGTCGAACAAAAGTAAAATAATTGATTTTAATGTGGAAAGTCTACATTTTACGTCTGTATCGTGTTCTTAAACACCGTCATAACTTTAATAGAAACATACATTTTTTTGAATGATATCATAATACTTAGTAACCACGAAGAAGTGAATACGGACAGCCTCCCAATTGTCTCGTTACTTCCATTAGCGACTCGTCTTAATAGCTTCTTCTCTTATTTTTTTGCACGCACTTTGGTATCCTCCCCGCAACCTGTATAGTTCCGCATCAAAATCATTTTTACAAAATTATTGCAAGTATTTCGTTGATAGAATTTTCTGAAACTTTTTCATCCAGTATTGCCACGGAAACAGTCAGGGAATGGTTCAATATACTGTAACGTGTGATATCACATACTAGTCCAGACTTGGGTGAGATTTTGTGAACCCATACCTTATTAGACCATGTCAACATTCCAGGACCAGTCCTTCTTTTTACAAAACCATTACCATTACGTGATTTAATCCTTGATGACTGTTCCATTCTACTGCTATCGATAGTACTTTAATAAAACTGATACCAACACTAAGACTGACAGCTAGAAATAAGAAGGACTGTTGATCTCCAGATATTTTTTCATGGTTACGTATTCATGTTTTATGCCAGTATATCACTACATATCAGGACTACATACTGTATCAACTGAATCATCAAATTACATAAATTACATAGTACGTTCCACCGTTACGTGTGCATTACATGTAAACTTTTATCCAACAGTAATAGGCACCTATTTCTGTTTCATACTCACATCTTTCATGGCATTCTAGATGTCATAGATTTCAAAACATTAATAATTTGAAATAAATCTAGGACTACTTGAAGAAAATTATTACATATAATGTATTAATTTTCTTCAAATGGTCCTATCAAAATTTTGAAAACTTTTTTCAACAATAATTGACAAAAAAAGGCCCCAACTTGGTGCCCCTTCAAATTTATTTTAAAATCTCACGCAATGGACCGTCCAAGTCATTTTCTAAACAATGCTATTCCAAGAGTCTTCCGTGTTGTCAATTCTTCTCTCCTTTCATCCGTATATCTTCCTTCTTTTCATTTTTACATCTCTCCGCAACGTTTTCAGTCAAAGTGCCTATTTACGTTGAGGCCCTTGGCAGACTTGATGAACAATTAAAAATACCGCACATTCCAAGGTATTCGTACTTCGGTAGGGCAGTTTGAAGTTTCGCCAAAGAGAGGAAATTTGTTTTATTCACATATCTTTTTTCTACAAATAGTAATAACTATATTCATCATTATATATTTACAATAACAAATTCACATACTATCTTTCGCAACAGATTTAGTCTGCCACGCAATTTTGATTATCTACATCCATAAAAGCATACATCTAACCAATCTATAATTCCAGTGCTGCGTGCCTTTCGACCAGCCAATCGTTGTCTAGATGAGGTTCAAATATATTCTCCAATAATTTTCTTGTACTGGAGTAACGTCCAACTCTTTTTCTTCTATCTTATTCATCTTGTCCAGACTCTTCGGTGTTTATTATCGGAGTCCAATTATCCCTATTCAATTCTCTGATCCACGCTTCTGCTTATTGAAACCATGTCTCAATCTCATTGAAAAATTCTGCAATTTTTTGTGTCGGAAATGAACTTTCTTCGTTGAACGCAGTCACACAGGCCTTTCTCGACTCTGCTTCAAGATTGAATGGATCCGTCATACCATATAGAATCCAATACCAATAACTGTCCAACTGTTGTTTCTTATTGACAAAAAACGTTATTCTGTAACCCAATTTTTCATCGTTCATAGCCTGGTTCCATAGATCACAGTCTGGATAATTGGAAGTAAATTCCATGAATAGTAATTGCTCGTATTCAGCCAATGTCCATGCCAAAACTTCTGAGTTCCAATATCTGATTATAATTGAAAAATATATGAGCACGGTGATGTTCTGGTATTAACGCCGATCCCAACAATTTCTTCTTATCTTCAATGACTCTCGATTCACTGCTCGTAGAAAAACTTGGAACCCTCAACGAAGCTACATATGTCCTATTGGGTTTAGGTGTCCTATTTATATTTTCAATATTATCCCATCCATGTGGAAGTTGTATTCTTCAATACAGCAACATGTGCTCTATTGCTACTACATCTCTCTCATATGCAAGCATAATCCGATTCCGTAAGCTACATCCAGCTGGGTATATAGACGGAGGCGGGACGTTGTCAAATGCCGCGATACCCTCCTGCTGTTTTCGAGCTGACATGGACTCAGGTTAAGTGTTTGCCCTTTTTGTTGATACAGATTTTTCACTGTTTTCCGTCGCGTTCTTAACATTTCTCGGTGAGAACAGTTCTTCCAATATAGTGTTCTTTCCAATCTTCTTTGCTTGCGGTTCTGTTGAAGTCTTCTACGATGTGGATTTCAAAGGCGATTCGCTGTCATCATCACTGTCCATAACAATGGGTTCGCGTTGCTTCCGATTCCTGCTTCTTGTTGTGATTGCACGTATTCCATTCACCACCATTCCAGAACCATTTTTCTTAGCATTGCCTTCCTTACCTTTTGCATTGTCCTCTTCTTCTCTGAAAAAGTAACTTCATATTTTCTTCACAAGTCTGTCATGTCGTGAGGCCGCACGAGTCACCAATTTTGGGGACTTGTTCCCTTGGGAATACTCGAATAGCTTGAGATGATTGCAAAATATTCTGTGGATAGATTGAATTCTTGATTTTGTTTCCGGAATTACCACTGGAATCAATTCCTTCACTGTTTTTGGAATTTCTTCTTCTTACAGATGACATCCTCCATCATTTACTTGGTCAAGAAACTTATTCATGGCTTCTAGAAACGCTTTACCAACGCGGTAGAACATATTTGCGTCCAAGATACCTTTACTGCGATTTCCGACGTAATCTTCGACACCATACGAAAGATGCAGTATATCCTCCTCTATTACGTGTGTTATAATACGACTGTCGAAGTAAGAAACACCACTCTTTCCAGATTCATCGCCGACAGCAAATTGTTTGATTGCCTTGATTCGGGTAATTACAATTTTGAACCTGCACAACATTTTTACAACGCGTGCATAATGTTCATACGTCGATGTGATTTACATGCCCAGGAAATTTCTCCTTTCCATGTCCTGTGCAATATCGTTTACCCGAGAATCTTCAAAGAAAGTCTTGTACTCGTCACTGAACGCATCAGCATATCGAATTACTCTGCTCACCAGGTCGATGAATGACGAGTCCTTTTTTGTTTTTGATGAAGATATATTTCTCATTAGACTTATAATGATAACCTCCCAAGAGGTAATGACTTGACTATCTTCCCTTACCAACAGAGCCACTCGGATGTGACCCTTAGTCCAGTTCACTTCTGCATACATCATAATGCTTAGTATTTAGAGTGCTACCAAACGATGGCGACCGTCCACCACAACTACAGATTTACCGTTCTTTAATTCAGGCCTCCCCTAGACTATATTGCATAATTCCGATATATTTGTATATCGACCATGGCTGATATCTTCTTTTTCAAATGTGACCTAAATCATTCCAAATCCAACCTGATATTGCTCATCT
>JAULBU010072184.1:0-10416 GCA_032358235.1 Odonthalia washingtoniensis | reverse complement strand
TTGGTTTGGCGCACGACTTGGCAACCAACAATTTGATGCAATTCTTCCAGCCTCTACTGCATCATGCAATTCTTTCAGCCTCTACTGCATCATGCAATTCTTTCAGCCTCTAGTTCATCATGCACTAGAGGCTGAAAGAATTGCATCAAATTGTTGGTTGCCAAGTCGTGCGGAACCAGTCACTCCGGTTGTCGGTGTGGACTTTTTAGCTTGGTGGATGTGCAAGCAGTTCAAAAGAAATCATACTACATTCCTGGGTATACAATACAGTGTGAATATACACCAGAGAGATGATAGAGTAACAATAACCTGCCAAAAGAAGGATTGCAAAGCAGGAATGACATTTCAGAGCTCGAATAGGACCTATATATGGCGGATGGTACGAATTTCAGACCATTTAAAGGCTTGCGGGGTCTGGGGGAGTGTTTTGGCAGAAATGGTACTGAGAACGATTCGGATCGAATTGTTTCCATTACGGATAATATTGCGTTCCCGCGTACAGTGCGAAATAAGTCACTTGATGCGTCATCCCGGAGCTGAAACATAACCCCAACATTCATACAAAGACAAGTTCGTCCATCATCCGTTCGAACGGTATCTATTCAAGACAGCCATCTTCAAGTCATTATCTAGCAGTTAGAAATCAATTACTGCTCTTTATGCAGGACAGACGTGCTGAAGACATGACTACGCTACAGGAGTAGGCACGCTTATTGAACTAAGTAGGACATACAGCTAAAGTAATGGACTGCAGTGCAGAAAGATTGCGTGAAATCTGCGTGAAGGCAGCCCTGTATATCCACAAACAAATGCAGAAGATGGGGTCAGCAAAGGATGCCCAATTTGACTAAATTATTGTGACTGATTTTGATATCATAGATGGAAGGCATTATTACTGCCGTATCTTATCCGTTCCTTCTACTTCATCAGATTTCTTCAAGACGGGTAGCCTAATCGCCACATCTGAAGCTGCACATTGTCAGGGCATCGGTCCATAATCATACGGCACGACATTTGAAGTATTTCTGTATGATTCCAACAATCACATTATCCCCATTCTCTTTTATCACTATGTTGAGACGGAGTGCAATAATACCTGTAATACATTGTTTACTGCTGAAAGAGATAGACGACTTTGATTTGGAAGGAAGAGTGATCGTAGGTGATCAAGAAAAGTCCATTGACTCTTCGTATAGAGAGGTTATAGATCATGCAGAGCTTTTTCTGGATTCCACCCATGTAGAGAAGGACATGGCACCTTCTGTCGGTGCAGAGAAGTCTAATGTGATCACAATATATCAGAGGACTCTGTGTACATCGTCTACAGCCGATGTTGATGCTATCAAACTGCAATACGGTCAACAGAAGCGCCGATATCTTTCAAGGTTCAAGGTCAGTGATCCATACTACGCATATTCCCGTCTACGAGATCTCATTCACACGATCCAGGGTTCTGAGATCCAAGTATGTGCCTCCTTGCGTAATAATAGTTGAGGTGTAGAGCCCCAGGCAATGATGAAGACAGTTGTGGAAGTTCAAAGAACTGATTTTCTACAACGAAAAGCAGCAGCATTGGCATGCCTGTCGCCAGTACCGCCACGAACGGAGCAGAATCTGGCCTATCTCATGGGTATGAGTCGAGTTTACATGTACACAGTTCAGTTTGTTCAGCACACTGGACGAATGGAGGCAACTGTAAACATTCCCACCGATCCATCCCAAACTAGGCACGTGATTCTGAGTGGTCAATTACAAATAGCACCATCCTGCTGTTCATATTCTACTCGAGTTCATGGTTATCCATGTTTTCATGATGTGGTAGTGCTTTCGAAAATCCGTAAACCTCCATAGGTATGTGACTACCGTCGATCTATCGACCACATGGAGAAATCAGTATAAGGATGTTACTTTTCCGCTCCCACTTCATGTGGATATTGAAAGTAACATAGTAGAAGCTAGAAGATTGGTCACAGCTCGGGAACATCTACATCTTCCTGTCGCGCTTCCTGCTCTACGTGGTCATCCTGTAAAGAACAATTGTAAAAGAAAGAGGTCATGGTACGAGAAAGGTCTAACACAAAGTTAGCGTCTCTACAATTTTTCTATATGTCCCCTTCGGGGTCATACTGCAAAACGTTGTGACTTGAGGCAAGTATTCGATGAGGAGGAGGAAGATTGTGCTCCCCGGCCTCCTCCGTCAGTAACAACTACTTCTTCATGTGCAGAAAAACGAGACTAGTACCGATATTTCCACCTTGCGTTTTGGCTATTTTCCACAAATCGCGGTTTTAGTACCAAGATTTTTGGTATTTGCCATTATTAGTACCGAGATCTTTGGGAATTTACATGATTGGTACTGCAATTTTTCAATTTTCCACTAATAGTACTGGATAAACGGATCGAATTGAAAAAAATTGTAATTATCTCAGTATTAATTTTGCTGAGCTTGGCACTAATTCTGCACGTAAAGTTTATCTCGGGTCTGATCTGCTACTTTTTGCAAACTTTTTGTACTGCTTTTGTCGTTATGAAATCTCTCGGTACTGAATGGAAACATTTCAAAAAATCTCAGTACTGAAACTTACGTTTACACACCTGTCTATGGTCTAATCGTGAAATGGCCCTTATTTAACTGCAACAATCTACATTTGAAAATTGTGGCACGTGCATTATTGCAATTTGGGGTATGCTTTACAGTGATAAAATTTTAAACGCCCAATTTTAACCCTTTAAGGATGGAAGTCTGGTAAAGCGGGTGAAACCGCTTTACCGAAAAATGCCTGTTTTCTCCATAAAAGTAAAGAAAGCGTAAGAAAACATAAAAATTCTATAAGAAGGTACAAAATGACATTTGCTTATTGATTGGACAGTTTTTGCACTGACCATTCAATCAATGGCATTATTGGTAAAACTTGATTCTGAAAAGTACCACAATGAGGGTAAAAGATATAGCATTCCATGCTACGTTCGACAGTAAAATTAATGAATATGCTGGACAAAACAAAGGGAACTTGGAGAAAGGGAGTAATGTGGTAAGGAAACGAGCCTATAAGAACTACATTTTTGAGAATTACGGTTATCTTGGTAAGTACAACAGAATACAATTACCGAATTGTATTCTGGAAGATATTCGCCGTCAATGGCCTAATAAAGTAGAAAGTTATATCGGATTCAAAGAGGAGTAGAATGTTATAAAATAAAATCTGGTGTGGCATGTCATATTGAGATCTAGAATGCAAGTGTAACGAAGTTATATGTCATTTATGCGTATGACGGAAAAGTAATTCAATGTTGTATTGTACAATAGTCAACTTCTACAATTTCGAATTGTTCCGCCATCTCACCTTGTCGTCCTCATCTTCGCACCCTCTTGCCTCCCGAAATTGCATTCCCCTTCTCTTCCGTCTGACATGCAATACTGTGGTATGTTTTGGACGACAACTTCGGGGATGTCACGTACCTTACGTTACGACATATTTAAAGATATCGTCCATCGGTTACACAGGATTTTCTCCCCCATTTCTGTTTTTACTGAAATTTCCACTTGGCACTACGCATGATTTAAGTTTTTGCGTTCAACAGTACACTGTCTGAAAAGAAGAAGACTCACGCAATGTGCATGAATAAAACTTAGAATTTTCACTTTTCCATCATATTTCGTTTTCAGTTGTCATTAGAATAGGGAGCAATATTGGCTTTTTGTACCCAATAGCTATCCTCTAATCCTTAAAGCGGCTGAAACCGCTTTAACAAACAGTCACATTTTATTGGCACATTTTCGATTGACTTAGGGTAAAAAATCTGACTCTGATTTTTCACTGCATTCAAAATACAGTATTCCATTTCATAAAACGATTTCAACCGCTCCAAAAATTCCGGTCCTCAAAAAGGGTTAAATGGCAAATAATTTGCCATTTAAAATAATTTTAAATAACCTTAACCGTCCAGTGCAATTACTCGAAATGCCTAATTTCACTTTCCCGAGTAAATCGTATTTTATGAAATTTAGACAGATTTGGATGTCGGGAAGCTGGAAGAAAGGAAAACAAGAAGAAAGAACTGTGTCTATGCTTTTATTTCTGTTAAGTGTTTAGACAGTGAATATGTTTCTTAAGTAATATTCTTAGTCGTTAAACGACTTGTAACACGTGTATGCTCTGTGTCCTGTGTGTGACACTTGTAAGGGGCATTTAATTGAACTGAGGTCAGTGGGCTGGCTGTGTGCCCTGTGACAGCCCCTCGTGCTCCGAGCAGAGTGTGAATTTGACTATTAGCGATGGCTAATTGCAGTCTTCAGAGACGATTCGGGGACGGTGAGAAGCCTGAGGATATTTTCAAGACGGAGTTGTTCCGCATTTTTAAGCGGAGCAAGCAGTTTTGTGAGGAATTCAGCCCTGTTCAGATTAGACGCCACGTAGGTTGGAAGAAGTATTTTTTTGTCTTTAGTTGAAGGTGATAATGCTTGATATCTATATGCTTACAAAGTTTAGTAGCAGACTGATTTCTTGCAACCATAAGTGCACTTCCATTATCAAGAAATAAGCTTGTCGGTTTAACAGGTTCGGAGGGACGTAGGTCCAGTACCATTTTTAATCTAAATAAGCTCTTGTACGACATGCGACGCTGCAATGTATTCCACTTCGTATGTTGACAATGCGATAGTCGGTGTTAACGCTTTCTGTTCCATTCAATAGGGCTACCAAATGAAGTGTGGATGGCACCTTCCTGGAAATGTCGATCGGTAGCATTCGCAAAGTCAGACTCAGAGGATGATTTGAGAGAGGGGAAAGGGATGGAGAATACATTATTCCATGGTGCATAGTAGAGGAAATATATCGAATAAGATGTTGAAGGAGGAATTTATGTTGCTCGGTAGTTTCATGAATAAAGGAAGAAAGCGTGGATGTCTAAAAGGCTATGTTTGGATTGTACTGTCTAACAGATAGCGAAGTTCACCGACGTGTTGTTGAAGTTGAAATTGTTGAATATCAGAGTAAGAGAGAGGTGGATGAAGTCGTGATTCATCGAAGACTGGTTTTGGGGGAAATGAGTTGAACGAGGATTACAGTAGTTGAAATTCATATTTTGTAGAATAGATTTGAAAGGAACAGGTTAAGAAATGTGGATAGAATTTTCAGGAAATTGGGTGATGGTATAGTTGAGGAAGGTTGATGGTTTACCAAATCGCTTGATGTTGTATATTAGTGAGATGATTTCTTGTAATTCGTCAATAAATTCCTTAGATGTGGCCACGGGTAAGAAATCGTCAAGTGTAATTGAGAAAAATATGTAGGAAGTTAATGATATTATTTTGAAAAATAATGGTGGGATAATCGTGGGTCATGTTGGGATCGAGAGTATCCATGGTGTATGAGATGAGAAGCCAGGCCTTCGAAGTAAGTAAAGGGGGCAGATACACCGCCATATAAATTAAGACGGAGTAGTCCGTACTTACCAGGGTGCTTGAATGAGACATCGGATCTACATGGGTGAGTGACCTATATGGGTGTTGGTAAGTCATTTAGCTCATGGGTAAACGCAGATATTATATAGAACGTTTCAATGAACATGCCATTTTGGGCTGCCATGATGAATAGAAGGCGACTTGTCGAGCGATATGCCATGTCTGTGGTGACCTTATTTAAATCTTAATGAACATCTTTCGCCATAAGATCACCACGAAGCGTACACCTAGCCTTTCATCTAGAAATATTTCCAGATCCATCACGTTTTAGCTGTACGTTGTAGTAAGTAGGATCTATTTCACTCTAAGTAAAAGTGAGCGATCGGGATCCAGGTGAATGTATTTTGGTCGTCGAGTTGTTGGAGTTCCTCGTCGTGGGCGATAGCCCAAAGAGCCGAGTCGGCGTACCGTTGAGCGTGTGAGAGACTAGGGGATGGTGGCGTTTCACTAAATATACAGAACGTAATGAGTTTGTATATTTAGACGATGAGAGTTTAAATTCATTCATTTTGATCGTAGTTTGAGGGTCGCGAATTGAATTGACGGGATCAAGATGTTCGCAGTAATTTAAGAAATCGGTAGGTCGTAGTTCCTGTCGGTTTTGTGTTCGCATGTGGACGACGCATATTGTTGAGCAGCTAACCGCGGACAGGTAAATGGCCGGATCGGAGCAAGCCTGCAACTTTTTCTCGGGACTCTGGATGGGTATTGTACCACGCTGGCCTAATGGGATAAATTTAGACGGTATGGTAAATTTTCGAAACCATTTGTGGGACGAAATTTCGTTTGTTGCAGAATTGTTGATGTGATTGTATTTGAATACAGCATTCGTTATTGCGTCCGACCAATAGGAATCTGGCAGATTCGCGTGAGAAAGACTGGACCGTGCTGCATCGAATACTGTACGGTGTACACGTTCCACCATACTGTTTTCTTTTGGACTGTAAGGGGTGGTTGTGGAATGCGTTGTGACCATTTCCAAAAATAGTGCGGCCAGATGGGTTCCAACAAATTCTGGTGCATTGTCACTGACGATGGTGGTTGGATAGCGATCATGTGTGTTGAACACTTGATTCATAGTGTTGGAGATAAAATGAATTAAGGCCACGATTAATCATCGGTATGGCGGACAGGTACCTATATGACGCATCTAGTACAGTTATCAAGGTTGTGTTTTCGAAAATATCCTCTTACACTGGACCGATTGTGTCGAATCTGACGGTTTCACCTGGAAGATAGTTGTGAGTGGTTGGAAGGTGTGGTGATTTGGATTTGGAACCCTCTCGAGAGGCTCTATAGGTGATCAATATTTGAAGATTCTCTTTTGGGGGGGTAATGTGTCGATAGGAGAGATGTTTCTGAATTTTCACGATGCGAGATATTGGGATTTAATTCAAGGAAAGGGGCAGATAGTGTGGTCTGTCATCACGATAAGATGGAAATTGATGTATGAGGTTTGGTTGATGAAAGGTGTCGAACATTGCACCGAGAGGGGCCAGTTTGAAGAGGTCTGTATGAGGGTTGGATTTTGATGATGATATTTCTACTGACCGTGACATTACTGTAGATCATGGAATTTTCTTGTTTTTTCCCTGATCTTGATTGGCTGATTGGACTGGTAGGTTTTTGTTTTGTTTTGTCGACAGATATTTATCGATTACAATATTACCGGTTGTAGTTCGAGGTGACATTTTAGATAGCCAGTTTGGAGGGGATAATGGGGAGGCAGTGGGAATATTTACAGGAGTAGAGGATTTCTCTTTACGCACTGTTACCAGCTTATGAAGTAGACGCGTCGTGTTTCGCGGTGGTAGAGATGATAGGAGGACGGTAGGATTACGTTTCTGGAGGAGGATTGTGTGTTTTTTATAAATATGGATATTGTTGTGGGACGATGCGCTATAAGTTTTAAGTGAATAGTTATGGCTATGATGACAGTGGAGTAGGAGGCTACGGATGGTGTAAATTTATACTTGGGAGAAACGTTTAAGATGGAGTGGGGGGTGGATTAAGATTGTAGAATGGAGCGATTTATGGGGCTTCGCCCATTAATTTGAATAAAGTTTTTCTAGTATCAATGACCGTACTTGAGGATGCTTTAAATGTAACTAATCCGTATCTGCAAGCAAGATCGTGTATATCGACGAGGTCATTACGAATGGTGGGAGTGGTAAAAGTAGTCGTTCAAATTTGGTGAGATTTGGCGGGAAGAGTAATTGTTCCGTAGTGTGTAGATGGAGTATAAATGTTAGTAGCAGTTGTCTTCTATGTGTCCTGTGTAAATCTACGCATGTTTTCTGTGGAGTATGGAACATGGGTTGGATGTGCACCAGAATCAAGGATTAGTTTGTGTTCTTACCAGCATCAATATCAGTATCATTGTATTTTTGAACTGATTCCTCGTTTTTATAACGAGGTAAATTGGCTTGAGCTTGATTTGCTACACTATGACGAGTATTGGGTGGTTTTCGACGATTATGACCATTTTGACGATTTGATCAATGAATGCTGGTGTCATCTCCATATTTCCAGGATGCGAGTGTGTGCCATGTTAGTTTCGTGTATCACGACACACGAGATCTGAATGAAAATAAGGACGACCTGGAGAGGAGTTCAGAGAGCACGGGTTGGGTGTTGATCCTCAATTGGTCTCGTTAGATGTTGTTGCATGGCCATATGTAGTTATGGGATAAGTAATTTTTCTTGTCGATGCAAGTGCACGACAATGAGTAAGAGGCTTATCAGCTATTTCTAGGCTTAGCTCACGAATGTGAGTTTGAAAATCTGAAAAGTTTAGGTACGATGTCAAGTTCCATATAACCCGGTAGAGACTATCATTCAAAAAAGGGTGTGCAGAAAGTCCACTTCCATAATATCGATAGAGTTTATCTCATCTTTTATTGCAGGATATTTACAGACGATCATTCAGATACGCATTGCATCTTATTTCTTAAAATACGGTTCAAGTCCATCTGTATGCATATATTTAATTGTTTTTGCTTCCGTTTTTGGATTACAGTGATCAAAATCTTTTTCTAGGGTAAGGATGGTGTTTATCTCTGTAAGGAGAGTGTACGAAGAGGGTTCAGAGTCAGAAGATAGTGCTTCTTTCAGGACTTCATCTGGAATGCTGCGAAGAGTTTCTCTACGGAGTATATGACGCATCTTTATGAGATGCGCCATGGTAACTGGATCAGTGTCACATGATATTGTGGGTAGTAGAAGGGTACAGTAGAGGGAAGTAGCGGCGTCGTTCATAGTCCTAGTATAGTGATGGATGGTATCCTTTTTGAGCTTAGGCAGCTCGATGGAAATGATTGCGTATTTCGGGTCGGTGGTGGGAGATGCAGAGCTATAAGCTCCTGATATGGATGATGCTTCCATGTGGAGGTGGACTGGTGATGTCTGGTTGGTGATATGGTAGTTATTATAGTTTTAATAGAGATGCAAAAGGCTCATAATCTGTCACAAATTGTATGCATCTATGGCATCATATCACCGCAATAGTCACGTCAATAGCAACCTACAATACATGGTTGGAAAGGTCTGACTCTCAGCGTTACAGTGATATGTCTAACTCCAAACAAATAATTTAGGAATTTCGAGCAATTCCAATGGACAGTTACAATTATTTAATAATTAAACATTCGTTAATTATTAAACAAAAGAACAAAAGAGATTTCAAAGACAAACATGAACTACAGAAGTGTGATGTCAACATCATAACATGACTTCGAGTAGCTCACCACTTCCGATCCAAATTTATATGAGGAAGGGTTGAAAAGAGCGGAATCGTATAATGTTATCACTCAGGGTGATTCGGAAGTTATTTTTGTGAAAGGAACACAATCAATTCGAAACAAAAGAAGGCGCGTCAATTTATTGAACAAAACTTGCTCTTGTTGTGGATTTTGCCACTCCCGCGTTACCAATAAATGGCGCGTTATGTGAATGTTGAGTTTCACAACTAGAGCAAGTTTTGTTGTACTAAATTTTAGTGAATTTTGTCAGTTTTATACTGTTGTACAGTACTGTCGACGACAATACTGTACAACAGTATAGTGCCTGTCGTTCCAATACAACTATGAAAAATATTTGTAAACAGTACAACAATGACAACATTGTTGTACTTGTGATCAGTACAGCAATGTTAAAATTTACAATTTTTTAGCAAATGACATTGCTAAAAACTTAAAAAAGTTTTTAAAATTTTAAAATTTTAACATTTTAACATTTTAACATTGCTGTACTGATTACAAGTATTTTCCACAAATGACCGAGAGGATTTTTATATCCTCTAGGTTTAAAATCCTCTAGATTTATACATTTGTTTACATACAACAAAACAACAGCAAGTTGGAATTCAATTCAAATGTCCATGGTGGATTAATTATTCAAAAACCTTCGTTGCCTTATATAAGTAATTGAGTGCATTCTTTCTCAGCTCTTCCCTTAAGTCTCTCAAAACAACCCACTATTTCAAACCCCTTTATCAATCACTAACTCAGCTCTAAGCATTTGCATTTCTCTTCCTACAAATCATCATGGCATTTTTTACGATGAGGCACTCCGTCGTTTGCATTCTCTTCTTCTTATTAATTGTCTCAGTAACTGCCGCTCCTTCTTCAAGACAAGCACAGCCTTCAACTATCGCTACACCGTCCACAGAAGCATCAATCGAACCGACACCTGATGAAGAGGAAGAAGAATCTGAATCGCCTCCTGTCGAATCACCTGACGCAGAAGAAGAATGTGTTGATGCAAAATACCTTTCTCATGTATCCAGAAACGAACTGGTTCATAGCAAACACTTCAAGGCTGTCGTTCTCTGCCCAATCGACTCCACCTTACCATGCGCGACTGCAAATCACATGATTCGACTCAACAATCGCCCCATTTCTTACCGCCAGTTCTGTCAATCACGTAAATGTTCATCACGCACAATGGAGGTA
>JAULBU010072173.1:0-10416 GCA_032358235.1 Odonthalia washingtoniensis | reverse complement strand
GTTCTGCTGAGTCAATTATGGGCCACTCCTTTTTCTTCTTCGTCCACCGTTAGCGTTCGTCTTTGTACATGAATATATGGAAATTAATTGTTAATTGGGCTATAAGCGTCACATGTATGAATACATTGCAGCTGGTAAAGTGATGGATGGAATATTTTAAACAAATACCGTCCATAAATTATAACAATAGCTCAAGCTACAGCATTTCACTACCGGAAAGTACGAAAGAACAGATCAACCGTAATGGTTTTGTTTTGTAGGAACTGAGAGAGACTGAACAATGGTATAGTGAAGATGTTTAATATTGCAAATGTCGCGGTTCGGCGAAAGCCTTTCACACGTTATGTTATGGTAAAGAGTCGATACTGGTTAAGAAGAATCATTGCCATAAATATTAAGTACCCATGCGCATATATATATCAAGTTAGGGGTCATTAATTGTTATAGTACGATATGTTTGTTTAGAAGATGTTTAAGTTTTTGAATAGATTGGGAAGGCCGGTATGGAATTTGAAGTAAACAATGTTGTGGATGCAATTTCTAAAGTAACTACAAAAAAGCTTTTTCTTTAACTCATATATACATCTTAACCTTGCGACTGAATAAAGCGACTGAATAAGTCTACTACGTTGCCACCGCAATGGACACTAAATTCGATTACGTTTATTGTTAAGAGGAGTATACGATCCAAAAGCTCTCTAATAACTTGCTTAATCATACAATAAGCTAGCGCATACCACTATCGGACCTAAAGTAATTGTATGCCGAGAAAAATAAACCCAAACATGTTTCACTTTGAGCATCTCCACCAATGCGGACTTCAGTAGCAAAAACTTAAAAACGTGGCATCTTTTAATTTGCTAAGCCATCTTTCATTCTGTCGGGGAAAAACTTTATTGAATAAAGTTTTTCCCCACCCCATCAGTGCGATTAAGTTAATCTGCACTGATGAGGTGAATTTGAAATTCACCGCAACCTCGAAAGCCTGCAGAAAGAAGAGGTAGGCAAAAGATGGAGAACGACGCCCAAATTTCAGAAGCCTTCAACGATGACTTCGAAAGAATCGCACTGGATCTCCTGGACAGCTCCGAAGATGACGGAGATGAGACTCTTCACCGGCACGGCGGCTCGTGTCCAGGCAGAGCACCAAACATCGAACTTAAAAGGACCGAATTTGCTCAACATCTTCACAATGACCACTTGGCCACCAACCCAGTCTACCCACCATCATATTTCCAACGCCGCATCTGCGACAACGCGTCAAATCTTCTTGCATATTGTGAACCGTCTCAAACAATATGACTCCTACATTGTGCAAAAAAAGGATTGCACCGGCACTGTCGGGTTGAGTGCGTTGAAAAAGTACACAGCTGTTATGCATAAAATAGCATTTGGTTCAGCAGTCGATAACATTGATGAGTATATACAAATCGATGAGTCCACTGCACTTCAGTGTGTAAGGAGATTCAGTGACGGCATTGATGCTTACTTCGGTGGGGCATATCTACAGTTGCCAACAGAGAAAGAGATAAAAAACTTCTAACTCGTGCGGAGGCATTCTCGCGGTTAAAATGCTCTACACAAGCATACTACAGTTCAAAACGAAGAAAAAACTGATTTCCCGGACATGTTAGGATCCATTGACTGCTGAAAATGGAATTGGAAGAACTGTCCGACGGTACATCACGGGCAGTTTTAGGGAAAAGAGAGTGTAACTGCATTCACATTGGAATCTGTAGCGGACGATCGTCTCCGAATTTGGAACATGTTCTTTGGAATGCCCGGATGGAATATCGAAATTAACGTTTTTGATGGGTCACGTTAAAAAATCTGATTTATGAGGCTAAGTAACCGCCTGTGGTGGATTATAAAGTGGATGATGTGAAACGAAAAATGAAGTATTTCTCGGCAGATAGTTTCTACTACAAGGAGCTTCTCTTTGTCCAAACTATTTTGAACGCTACATCTGCTGACGAGAATTTTTTTCTGGACAGCAAGAAAGTCGAGGGAATGATGTAGAACGTGTATTTGGCGTCTTGCAAGCTAAATTCCATATCACAGAACGGTCAAGTCAGTTTCAGTATGAAGAAGACATGCACACCATCATGAAGTGCTATGTCATACTAAAAAATATGATGGTAGATGACTGTGGAACTTTGGGAGAAGGATTTGGATCAGAAGATGTTGATGTCAGTGTTGTAGATGATGTAGAGTTTTGTTTTGCCCGAGCGGAATACGGAGATAATTCTATACAACCGAGAAGTTTGGCCGCCATATATATTGTCAGGAAGTACCTTGAGGACGCAGAAGAATAAATGGAAACAGACTGCCTTCTCATGAAGCACGTTTTTGAAAAAATGCAATGAAAAATATGCCTCTTACAGTATAAAACCGGAAAACTTGCGACTTTTATTTGTCAAAACGGCCTGTCAGCCACTCCCAGAGGAGACTCATGAAAAATCTAAACATTCACTGCCAGTAACTCGTTGTTACTCTTCAGCCTTTCCAACTTTGCGCAGGCGTCGTAATGAACGGCGATGCATGATTTTGAAATAATCAACCGCGTCCCTTTTTTCACAGCCCTGAGGAGAATTGGAGAAAGTTAACACTAACAAAGCTCTTACAAAATAAGGGTGCGGGAGGTTTAGGCATTCAAGACCTCCTCTGTCAGTCGAATTTTCCTTTTGGTCATCTCATTACGGCTCACATCTTCTTTTGATATTCGTCGACCTGTTGAGAGGGAGAGGATCAGAGGCTGTTGAGAGACTTCTACATTGGATTCCACAATGTAATTCGAATCCCTATCAATGCCAAATACGGCCTCTACAGATGATGAAGGTGAGCTTGACTTTGAACCAGTGTCCTCCAGATAGATCATGAACTTGGGGTGTTCACTCAAAAACTAACGATGCGATAACAAATTTGAAGATTGGACCACAGTCATCGTTGACAGTTTTCATTTCCACGCGGTTGTATAATGCTGTAGACATCTTGATTATGTCTTCCACAGAGACGCCGGTGGACTTGAGACGTCGGACACGCAAAAAGGACCCACCAAGTGGAAGCACGCCTCATTAATTAACTTTGTTATTTTCTTTACCGATTCAATTTTACGCTGCTCTCGGTTTGATGGTTTATACTTGTTGTTGTATATATCGGTAATTGCTTGGAAGAATGAGTCGCCTTTCTGCTCAGCCCCTACAATAGGGTCTTCAAAACGGCAATCCATAATTTAGCGACGGAGCAGTCTTCGAGCGGTGTGAAACTGGCTCCGCGTGTTCATTTATTGGTTGAATCGGGCTGGGAGTGTGTTGAAGGATTGCTGATTTGTTGGATGTTCGTCGAAGGTGACGGTTTGTTCACCTCATTTTTTCGGTGAAGAAGCTCTCCATATGGTTGAATTGGCTCATCGTCTGTGTATTCGGAAATGGACTGCAACTTTCAAATGGTGCAGTTTGGCGCAATTCCCTTATTCACTATACAGTCCAACGTTGGGATGGTGTTACAGTAGTACTGTACGTTATCTGCACAATTTTTAGTTCATTTGTATGACACATTCATTGGAAGCCACAGTGTTTGCAGATTTTTTGAAGTGACCATGGAATGTGTACTGCATGAATTGAATGTAATTTGTTTGGGACACTGTGGGAAACATTCATAGATTGAATGGCCCGTGAACTGCGAAAGTTGTAGTGTCATTTTATGACACATTCGAAAATAATTCCATGTTGTGTAGAATTTCCGTAGTTGACATTGACGTTGAACTGCGAAATGTGTATGTCGGGTGGACGGGGACTGTACTAAAATCGACGATAGTTGAATATTACATGTGGTGTACATTGAAACTGACCTTCAAAAGATGGAAGGAACATCAATGTAAATTTTAGGTGGAATTGAAAATGTTGAACATTTGATGTAGATCCCGTGCACAAATATCTGCGCTTGGTGAATGTAAAGTGAATGTGGGCATTCACCTGGACTGGGATGAACGCAGTTTGGATGAGTGTCGCCATTAAAAGAAATACGCTTGAAGGAAGGAGAAGTGAATGTGGCATCCATTCGACATCGGTCCAGTGCAGGCAGGATGGATGTTTACTGCGATATTTTTCGCATAATATCGATTTTATACCTGTATATAATGGGTATCATGTGTGTGATACCGGAAGTATGCTGCGCATAATGTTATTTAAAAATGGGAAATAATGTGATAACTTATCATAAGTTTTTGAAAACGATATGGGAAAAGAGGTATGACATACATAATATATGATATACTATATAATATATTATATATGTAGTACATATATTACGTAGTATGGTTTATGATATATGAAATAGGTCATTTGTTTAATTTAATTTTTATGGAAAGCATGAATAGGGAGGAGGGTAAACGTAAAAAGGAAAACAAAATAAATAAATTTATTATTGCATCTTAGCGTATGCTATACTATAGCATACGCTAGGATGCAATAATAGTACTAATAATGGTACTAGTAGTACCTAAAATAATGGGGAAAGGAAATACAGAAATGTTAGTCAAGGAAGAAAGTTAAACGGGACTTTAACATATGTATCAAGATTATATTCCCAGTAGACTGCAAAATCTACTGGAAAGGGAAAATATGCATCTACCGATAATGACGAAGTCGTTATTGCGTGTGTTTCTGGTCTTCGCCAAGGCAAGTAAAAGACCCAGCGAAAATGGGCAATCCGAAGTGAAGATGAGTTGATGTGAAGACGAGGTGAGTAAAATTTGGAAAAGGGCACACACTCGGACATGGTGTCGCTTTATAAAAAAAGTTGTGTAAAAATTTATTATTGGAAATGGTACCAAAATGAATAAATTCAAATGATGCAGTTGTAATTCTAAACTTGAAAAACCGATAAATGTATGGAGGTGTGGAACTCGAATATCTAATTTTAGAAGTACCCGTTGAAGAAAAAACACAAGTATGCAATGACGGATGTTGTAATTAGTGTGGGAACAATGAAAAATTGTGGCTGTTATAGGAAAGTAGCCGATATGAAATGCACATAAGTAACATTAAATGCTCATGATCTGAGAAATTAAAGTACTGTCACACCGTATACATTCCACCGGATATCATCCGGTTGAATGCACACTGGACGAACACCCTAAAATATGTGAAAGTATTTGATGCGAAAATTAGGCCTGTGATGCAGTCTCATACTGTTGAATAACTAGGAAATAATTTAAATTTATATATTGCGAATCATCTCTGCAATTTTCTGCGATCACAGTTAATGGTAGTATTGTTGAAGTAATTTTAGGGAGGTTGAAAAGAGGCAATTGAAGAACATGGAGCAGACGTCATCCCCTCAATCCTGAAATGGGAATGGCTCTATGAATAAAGGGACTAGGTCTCTGATCAGGAATAAGTTTAATGTTGGAGACAGCAATGTTTCTTCGTCCAAGTCTAGTCTAGGTCGTGATTCTGCACGGTCGGATATATTGAACAAGTCCCTCGCTGTTTCCCTGGCGATACTGGGTGGTAAAGTGGCAAGAAAGGATATTGAAGAAATAGTGGAAATAATATGTGATGTCGACTTCGATGCGGAATTATTCAGTTCACAAGTAGAATCCCTTACTGCATGTAGGAAAATAACAGAAGAGATCATTGATAAGCGTCGAGAGAAATGAGCATAGATTGGTATGATATTAGGTCTCGCACAAAGAAGAATGATATGTATGTTCTATAGATATTAAGTTAAAATCAATTTTTGCAATATTCGCCAATCATGGAACATGATGTTTATATATTGTGTATCATATATAATACAGATCTGAAACGTTACTTTCTGTAAAATTATAATGTTCAATTGCCTGTGCGACATGTCTTCACGAAGACAAGGCACCTTGTATAATGAAGTGGTCTTGAACGGGCATACCATTATAGAAGTTGTAATATATTGTTGGATATTTTGTAAGTACATTCCCCTCAAGAAAACATCTGATCGAAATTTTTACTTGTACAAAATTAACTTCACAGTTTCGTAATGTTCGAGTAGAAGCTCTTCTTCTACTCGCAATTTGAAAGTGTCATGTCCCCAGATGAACCTCGTCTGGAGACATGAAAATCTTGAACGAAGAAATTAACTCTATTCGAATTATGTCCCGTTTTCTGTGAAAGTCATTGTATGAAAAAATTCCATCTGGAAACAAAAATCCCAAACATTGAAAGCTCAATGTTTGGGATTTATTTCGTTTCCAGTTGGAAATTTCTCGTACAGTGCGTACACATGTGTTTCATCAGTACATATCGAAAATTATATCAACAATTAATCATTTCCAACATTTGTAGAACTACTAGTTCCACATAGTATGTAAATTTCAGGAGGGAAACTGTTTGGAAAGTTTCCGTTACCAACTGATTTGAAAAAAGGAGAAATTGTTGTTTGGAAATCTCCATTACGATGCATGAGTTGATTTGATGCTATATTGCCTTGAATTATTTTCAAAACTAATCTAGTTGTGCGCAGATTATGGTCGTACATGTCATTACTTGTTTGAAGGAGAAGCAGAGGAAACAGATTTTAGTATGGGAGCACACGAGACTGTATTGATTGATCGGTCTACTAATGTTGGTGAGTTAATTAATAAAGGAAGTGTTATACTGGCCGTGATCCGAAGATGTAGCCTCAACCCTGTATCCTGCCGCTATTATACGGATTAGCGGATTGGGTCAGGAATACCTTGTGGTATTATGTATCAGCTCTGGAACGCAGCTGAAAGAAATATTCAAACGGGGATTAGTCGTGCGAAGATATAACTTCTGCTTTAGACGTTGGTATTAATCGACTCGAAGCTCTTGTGGTTTAGGTTTCCCCTCTCCGATTGTGAAGTTATCTCTCGATGCATTCGTTGTTTGATGGTTGTCTTCCGTTTATAATATGTCTACCTTTTATTATTCTTTTGTAAGATCTATCGATGAAAGTCATTTATATCAATGTCAGAGTCTGGCTGTATGATGATACCACGTGCATCTGACTCTGCCGATATGGGAATAGCTAATTAAACATTCGAATTAAGTAAGATAGCCACACGTGTTATCGCACGTGTTAATGTGGTCTCGTACAGAGATTAGTACAGCATGGGATCCATACAGTGTAACGCTGTATAATGTGCTCTCATCCTGAGTGTTGGGATTTTTGACCCGTACAGTATGTTCGCTCATTCTCTTTTGCTCGATAAATGCATGCTGAAAATACTGCCCTACTGTAGTCGTGCCGTCTTGTGTCATAGGATATCCCTGTGTTTCCTCTGAATTGTTTCTTAAACGCATGCTGTCCTGGGTTATCGTCTTATGAATTGTCCCTTACATGGGTTTTCATTTCTTTCTTTCGTGGTATCTTTTGGTTCTTCTTTCGATTGTCATGCGGTTGTCTCCTTCTGGCTTTTGCGCGTTATCCATCCCTTACTTTCGCGGGGTTGTCGAGTGCTTTTAATTTCACGGCGTCGTCAACCGATGATTACCATGGCGTGTTCCGCTTCTCAGTTTTAGCCTTTTTATCGTCATCATGTGACACTGATCATTATCATCCTGTTTGTAATCTTCTTTCATCTCTTCGTCATTTTCTTCTTTTATCATCATAACAATCTTCCTTGTATCGTCATCGTTAGTTCTTCTTTTTATCCATCTTTATAATTTAATTTTTATCGTCGTCGTCATATTCTTCTTTTCCATCATTATTCTCATCATATCCTACTTTAATCCATCATATTATATCCTTCATTTCCATCTCCATCCTCATCATATCCTTCTTTTATCCATCATAGTATATCTTTCTTTTTCATCTCATTCTCATCTTATATGTCACACGAACTGCTCGGGCTGCTATCGATTTGGGAGTCGAATAGATAGTTTCACTGTTGTACTCCCTACTAACCGAAATGAAGGAAGTTCCAGTGATTTATTGATACTATTGAAGAACGAAGTAGGAACTTCTGTTGTGCATTAGTTTCTTGGTTTTGTCCCGAACAAAGATGATGACGATGTTGTGTATGGTACGATAATGACTGTTTCTTGGTTAGATGCTTGGATTGTTACTGTTGTTGAAGTACAGGTTGTTGAAGTGAGACGTGAAGGTGGAAGGCAAAAAGAGTTTAACACCACATACACCTCAAATCTTAAATTGGCCACTGAACAATCAATTGGTTGTATTAAGAATTATGTGGATGAATGGCGTTCGGAAGAGTTGAAAATATCGGAATTTGTTGAAGTCGATGAGAAAGAGAAAGTAATGGGAATGGATCTGGGGGATACCATTATTGTAACACACCCACATCCTGAACGACTTTTCATTGCGATCAGAGCGGACTGGTTCCAAGAATATATTGGGAATGATTTCGGCATTATTCACCACTGCTATTTAGCGGAGGTAGTGAACAATTGGACGGAAATAAATAAGCTGTGGACGACATATATTGAAGGGGAAGACGAAGATATCTTTGAGTTTAATAGTCTTGGTTTGAATTGATGTGTAATGGATGTTATGTTATAAAATTATGTGAACAATCAGTGCTAGGAGAAAATGAATGTACTTTTTATTTACTTTCATATCAAATTTCTTAGCTTTATTATTTGTAATTGCTGTAGTTCGCCGGTAGAAACGGTAAATATAGAAACGATGGTATCAATCCATGTGAATGCAGGCCATGATGAAATATACGAAAATGGAAGAATATGAAATATGTGATAAAAAAAGAGGTTTAATGATTAGAAAAAGTGAAGAAGATGTAAAGAGTTTACTGATTTTCTTGAAGAGAAGGGAGAAAGTTTTCATCTCATCATTCGTTCTCATCGGCAGGTATTTACATTATCTTGTAGGATATGGTGTAAATTACAGTGTTCAAATACTCAAATTTTTCCGCGTTAGCCACCTTTCAGACCAGTTTGGCCCACTGGTTAGTGCCACGGTCCACAGACTATCTGATCGGGAGTTCAAACCCTACTGGTGGGGAGGACGGGTGCCCCGCTTTTCCAGGGAGCCTCCAGTTTTTGCCTGAAACATTTCACGATTCTATTGGGCAGGAGATAAACACCTGTGGCCAGTTTAGTGAGTGATCACACATGCTTCAACACTCCTACTTGATCACTTACGACTTGGACTCCTCCTGGACCTCAGTAAGCCTACGGAATAACTCAATTCTTATATGTCCAAGAGGCTTGGTAAACATGCCAGCTATCATTTCTGAACTAGGCCTGTAGCGTAGGCACACTCCCTTTTCAGATACCACATCACGCACGAAATGGTGGGTTATGTCGATGTGCTTGTTCCGACGATCGATGGATTTATTTGCTGAAAGCTTCATGGCGCTTTGACTGTAACAGAAGAGAGTCATTACAGACTGCAGTCCACACGTAGGTAGGAAAGGACAAAGCCTTGAGAGCCACAAGAATTATTTTCACGCTTCGCTCAGGGAAATGTATTCAGCCTCACAGCTTGACTTGCCACAGTGGTCTTCTTTCTAGAACTCCAACTAACCGGTCCTCTATACATCATGAACAAGTAACAACTAGTTGATTTTTGATCTTTTACATTTCCAGCCCAGCCAGCGTCACAATATTCACAAGCTTTCATATCCAGAGATCCATCAAAGAAAATTCCTAATGACCGAGTTCCTCTTACATAGCGTAGCAGGTGTTTTACTGCAGACCAGTACTTTTATTTTGGATTTTCACAGAATTGTGCACGCTTCCCCACGGAAAAGGCTAGCTCAGACCTAGTTCCGATAATGAAGTACATTAAACTTCCAATAGCCTCACAGTAAGAAAAGTTGGACATGGGGTCTTCAGATACCTGAGATTCCAGTTCCTTCCAGTCTCTTTTCATAGCCTTTTGGCTCTTCGATTTGTGTGGAAATCGAACGATTATCTTCCATTCCAAATCGTTGAAGCACTGCTTGCATGTAATTTCCTTGAATAATCGATAGATGACGAGAAGACTGATTGCGAGAAATTTCCAAACCGAGGTATACTCTTGCCTTACCAAGGTCATTCATTTCAAACCGCTTGCTTAGCTCTGACTTTATCCACTGAATTACTTCAAGACTATTTCCTGCCTTCCAAGAGTAGGTCATCGACATAAAGTGAAATGATCAAAATATTTCCGTCTGTACTCAATTTCTTATGCAGACACTGGTCTGCGTCGCATTGTTCAAAACCGAGTTCACCCACCAGGAATGGGTCTATTTTGAAATTCCATTGTCGAGGGGCCTCTTTTGTTCCATACAATACTTTAATTAGTTTACAAACTACATAATTGTTTTCATCGACTTTTACACCACCTGGGACCTCCATGTAGACATCATCTTCGATATCTCCATGTAAGAATGGAGTCACCACATCCATTTGGTGCAGTTCAAGATCTAGATGAGTGACTAGCACCAAAAAA
>JAULBU010072162.1:0-10416 GCA_032358235.1 Odonthalia washingtoniensis | reverse complement strand
TTTTTAGAACATCACTTGATGTTCATATCAAAATAGGGCTTACAGTGTTTCCTTGGCGATGCAGGCATTTATGGAAAAGGAAGACATTTTCAATGTGAAGTAGGTGCACAACATACAACTAGGTAGTATATCGATGTTAG
The DNA here is from genome assembly GCA_032358235.1 of Odonthalia washingtoniensis. Lineage (NCBI taxonomy): Eukaryota > Rhodophyta > Florideophyceae > Ceramiales > Rhodomelaceae > Odonthalia > Odonthalia washingtoniensis. The sequence goes on along the minus strand of JAULBU010072162.1, from coordinate 10,276 downwards.
GACGTGGAATACTTTAGTAAAACTGCTAACTTTTAAATGTACAAACCGAAGTTGTACGAAATCCTTTACAACCGAGATTAATATTAAAAGACATAAGCGATCTTGTATGTTCTCCGTAACAAGTATTCAAACAAAACACAGGGACAAATTTGCATGAAGGGGACAATTTTAATCGCAGATCAATAGATAGAGGTGCAACCAGTCATTGTGAAGGTATATCCTTGCCCAATATACCGGACAGCTCGGATGGCTTATATGCAATGAATATGGTACAATAATTTCCGAATTCAATTCAAGAAGATGGGCCCACATACAACAACTACATTGAACCAGATCAATAACAATATCAATATGATTTAAGTAATAGGTCTGAGAAAATTCTATCGTTCATAGATGTTATTATTGAAAGTATTGCGGTCACCGGGAATAGTGGCTACCTGGAATTTGCCTTAATACAGTGCTTACAATGTAAGTATGACTATAATCATACTTACAGTTGTCTATATGCAGTTGTTATGAACGTTTTATTGTATGAAATCCACTGTGAGACGTAGTGCAATAATTTTACTTTACCAATATAATTACTCTCGTTCTGCTGATCGAGATGTAAAATAAAAATCAGACAGTTTTCAGTCACCCATCAGTTATTGGTGTGAAGCATGGGCCCATGTTTTTCTCTTTGCTTTGTGATGATAGTTTTGAATTGAAATTGTTCCGCGACAAACTGTGTTCACTAAAGATGTACCGAGAAGTGTGAAACAATGACATCGACACGCATTTAAAAGACGATGGGGTCACCAAAGTGGAAGTTCCAAGTACGGAAACTTCGGAAATTGAACAGTCTTGCATTTATTTAAACAACCTTGTTGTGGTAATACGCAATAAAATTAGCTTAGCTTCCGAGAATGATGTAAACTTCCTCCATTAACACCTATTATCGACAGGATTCCGCATCCAATGGAAAAAAACCGATACAAGTTCTTTATAACAGAGTGAGGGAAGCTATATGCGAATCGAGTGATATAAACCTTGTATGGAATGACAATAGCACAGGTCGAACCAAGGATGGTAAGTCTTTTGTTGGTTTCATACAGATAGATGCAGACAGAACTACAACACCATTGAAAACAATCTCACTCGTCGCATATCCAATACACGCCACAATACTTAACTTTTCAGAGAAGTTTCGTCGGTATTTTATTGATCATGATCTTACATTGGTTGCTTTCCTCCCAGTTGGTTTCCAGAAAATGTATTGAAAAGAGAACGAAGACTGCGAGGTCGACTGGAAAGAAAAGTCTAGTCCTGTACAGGTTACAGAATACATCCCGTTAACAAACTATTCAACTGGTCGCCATAAAAATGACCTCGATTCATCAAGCTATGACCATGGCCCTACAACCATTGTTAGAAAAATCAAATGCGGTATTTCCAGTAATACACAGGAAAATATTTCGATGGCACCTATTCCCGTTAATCTACTCGTATTGATGCGATATACCGAAAGTCAAAGATATGTCTGGTGTTCCACACAATTTAACTCCTACAAGACTTTGTGTTCGTTTCATGGCTATAACAGAACATATGAAAATGTTACAGGTTTGTCCACCTAGAACAATGGAATCCATGCTGGTATCCAGAAAGAAATATGTGTCTCTTGTACATATTGCAATTCTCCTCAGACTAATATACATGATCGAAAAGATAGTCTGGAGCAGGCTGCAGAATAATTCATGATATATCAATGGCGTCATGGGCGACAATATGGCAGAAGGTATCTATTTTATACCCACGACTGCTTTTCCCGGGATTTTTTGGCTCATTCACATATGAACCATTACACAAACTTCATTTGGGAATCTCGAAGTTAATCAAAACAGGCATGATGAATTACCTATCCAGTCCCCAAATAACCACAAATCCAGGGAATCCATTTCGGCTTCAAAATACCTTCCAATCGATGCGTACAAAGCTGTTACGAACATGCAAATCTCTTCTAGCACCAATTGAGAACCATTTTGCGCTTCCTGGTTTACATATAGATTTTTCTACCAAAGAGAAATCACAGACGTTGAATGGATTGTTTCTAACAAATTTCATAAGGGGGATGTTGGAAAGGAAAGACTACAGAAATCTTGACATGGTATTTCCCTTCGTTGAAAATTTCATAGATAATATTACAGGATTTTAAGACGAAGCACAATTCACAGAGGGAACTACTCATTACTAAGATATTATGTTGTCCCTACTATATGATCATAAAAGAGACGGATGGACACAATATGAAATCACGAACTTTGGTACAAAAATAAGGCATATAAAAGAACTTATTAAATGTAAATTTGGCCCGCATTGTACAATGGTATATATACATTGAAGTTTCATCATCTCGATCATATCGTAGAAGATATTCAAGAAATGGATAACATGGCTATGCTGGATGCCTCTCCATATGAAAATTTTAACGTGTTTATAAAACAGTCTTACAGGTCGACTTCGAAACGTATTGCAACACGTATAGATGAAACTGTAACTAAAATGGTTCCAGCATTGCGGAAACTCAGACACAATTAGGTTCCGCAACGACATATTCAATATGAACAATCACCAACCATTCCCAACTAGCAACCTCATCTTGTCCGGGACGGAGAATCCCTAACATTGCAACAATTCCAATCTGTTTTCACAGAAGATGTATGCACCATAGAATACACATCGCAAAAGTTACAACATTTTTTAAAATGTTTACCCACCGATGGCCTCATAGTTTTCATTTCTCTTGTTAGAAATATTGTTGGGAAGTCACAGCAGTTTCCACCGGATACGTACATCTCATTGGAATTAGTCAAATTTGGTTTCATATACGGGGGTTATACTCCGACACTAAATGACTACGATGAGAGCGAAAATTTCGTCAGGTACAACCCTGTTCCTATCAATGATCAACAGAAACGGAGGGTATTCTCCGCGAAAAAATTTGGACCTATAAGAAGAAACGAAATAGTTTTGTATTAATCAATGGATCTGAAAACTGTAAAGAACAATTCAACTTTGCTAAAATTTTACTATTATTCCATCTAAAATTACCAGGGACAAACTTTGTTGGACATATGCATTTGTGCAGTTTTTGGAATGCACTAAACAACTGAACGGTATTGACGACAAGTTGAATTGTGTGTGTCTCCGATGGGCCACTGAAGATTAAATCGATTATAACTTGAAATATATTGAAGAAAATCATAATGAAGAAATTATTGAAACTGAAGAATGGTTCGACTTCGCCATACGTTTCCTAGAACTTCATATATCAGAAAGGAGCTGCCTTACACGAGTTGTCAACATAGCAGTATTGCTAATGACTTCAACAACATCATTCCTACTGTCCTCAGTCGTGAACCTTTACATGTTTTGGTCATCTTTTAATTCCTGTCTGACGACATATCGTTGTATATCGTTCTCGTTATTCATAGACGATATATATACACTGTTGGTACACCAACACAGAGTAAAAGGTGCAAGTACAAAAAAGGTTCCATATTCTCTTGATATATCATTTTCGGTAACTAGAGCTGCGTGATTTGTCCAGTTATTTCAATTTTTCCTGGAACAGTACAATCTCAGATGTTTCGGCAATAACCCATTGTTGGAACAACTTATCAGCGCCATACGCTACACTGAGATACTTCTTAGGGATGGATCTAGTCATTTTGTCAGAGTGCTTTCAACGACCGTTGTTTCCATCACTTAATTGTTTCGATCGCTGAGCACTGAGATTTACTAGAGCCTTGTTTTCCAATTTTAAATTTTCGATCTCACCGCATACCGTTTGTACTCTATCTTGCAGCGCCTTTATAGAAATGTCCTTACTCATAACCTCCTCTTCTGCTTCTTTAATCTGTCGCTTACACAGGTTCAACGATTTAGATATACGCTCCTTATCACCCTTTACTGCTGACAGTTCCACCATTAAACTATGACAGCGGTTTACACTAAGTTCGTTGACAAAGACCGGCGCATTGGTTTTTGGTGGCTCTTAATTACCGCCATCACTGTTGAGTACTGAGTTTTCAACATTGTCCACACACCAGAGCTGCTATGGTGTCCACTAGTCCGCTCCAACGAACCACTAGAAACCAAAGTACGACAATCAGCAGCGTTGTTGTTCCATGTAGCCGAACTTTGGACAGAACCTTGTGTAGCACTACCACTTCCTCCTGTGCTGCTCTGTCCTGTTCGTGCGAAACCTCTACCTCGTGCTCCACATGATTCAGATAATAGACAACTCATCCGTTATTGTTTACTGGCTGGAGGGTGGCCCACTACTTTGCCTCCCCTGCTTCCATCACTGCTGCTTCTTACCAACCCTGGCCGTTTCACTGGCAGGGTTTTAGAATGATAGGTAAGTTTTTCATTTCTATTGACTAAGCTGCTTTGAATGGACGGTGTGGTAGTAACGTATTAATAACTTGCTTCGAAACAAAATTGGGATAGTAACGTAAATTTCGGAACAGTAGGAACTGTTTATGTTCAGTATCAAAACCGTGTAAAGGTTTCAATTTAAATTTGATAGTTTAGTTACCATTTTTGGATCTGAAATCGTAACGGTACGGATATAAATGTTTCCCCTCCATACTTCTCCATGTGTTTGAAAATTCCATAATATGATTAAAATTTAATAAAATTTTGACAATTTTAGGATCAATTTTATTTGATTTCCAACGAAAATGTCATACATGTTTTGTTATAGAACAGTATAAAAATACTGTATGCAGAAATTCCAGATGGAATTTTGGCATACAGTAAATCGATTTATTTCCGTTTCACCATCAGGAATGTCACACTATTTCAGTACATGTATATAAAGATATACAGAAGACGGTAAACAAATTTATGTAGATAAATTTATGTATATATTTATATACGCATATCATATTATATGCATATATACATATATGCATATATACATATTGGTATATATATTACGTATACATATGTTATATGCAAAATTTCAGAATGTCTCAGACATATATTCATATCTTGAAGATATTAATAGCCTTTTAATATCTTCAAGATATGAATATATTTATCAACTGATATACATCATGCGTTTCATATACGTATATATATATATACATATGTATATGGAGTAGTAGACATGTATACATTTTGGTGTAGACCTGTATACATTTACAGGTATACATACATTTATAATTAAACATACGCCTATATACTACATGTATGTGCCATCTTCCAAAGACATTAATTGATAGCTGAGCAAGATACTTTAGAAATTGCATTTATTATTTTACCAACACAAACAACGTTATATACTATGGCACCACTTCAACAAAATAGGAAAACGAAACATAAGAAACGAAATGAACGTAATAGAGAAAAATAGAACACAGCGAAATTATCCCCGAAGAATGACATTCGTGTCAGAGAAAACGGGCTCAGAACCTCCTACTGGTTTGATTACCAAAATCTCACTACTGGAAGACCCGTCATCTGAATCACAATTATCACTTCCCTGAGAGTTGTCTTAAAAGATACTTCTTGAAGGTGGCTCTTATCCATCTTTCCTGAAACTTCCATTATAAGCATAATACATAGAATCATTCATCTAAATGTAATCCGAAATCAAGTATATATGGTACCGAAGTGCATGATTTCCTCTCCATCAAACTCCAGAATGTTCATGGTACTACCTTCAACATTCTGGAGTTTGATGGAGAGGAAATCCTGGGTAGTAGCCACGTACCACGAAAACGGAGTACGGAGGGATAGTTGTTTCTTTCAAGGCCAATCCAGATGATATTATTTTCCTTTCTTTCTCTTCATACTGAACGTAAAGATGGGAACCTGGAGTTGTCCAAAGAGATGTTTCTTGTTGAGCAGTTGCAATCAGAAAAACCCGGGGAACCTTGCATTCGGTCAAGAAAGTCGTTATAACCAACCTGGCCAGGACAGTTTTTTTCCAGTAAGAAGGAACCGCCAGCCACTATTGGAGAATGAGGAAGGCAACTGTCTTCTGTTGTCCAACTAAAGAAGAGTAGCAATCCAAGCTAGCCAAAAATACAGTGCTGCTCTTCTGTTGGTAATCCATATAGTTTCTTCTGCCGTTTCAAAACTATTCTCCAATAACACCCTTGTGGAAGAACAGCGAGCTAAAACATTGTTTCGATATCCTTCATCTAATGCCAATTCCTCTTTGTTCATGATTGGGGACCAAAGAGTTCGGTTCTCCTCCTTTTTATGATATTCCGCACCATTAAATATTTCATACACAGCATTGTAGAGGTCTTGTGAAGGTTGTTGCGGGTAATCAGATCGCATATCTAGACTGTGCATAATCCCTGCCGGTACATTTCTGCAAGTATCCGCCATGTATTCAAGAATGAAATATCCTTGCTTCATTACTTCCCGACTCTTCGACTTGAAGTAAGAAGCTGCCAGCCCTCCATATATAAGCTTGAGAGCAAAATTCCAATTGTTTTCTACATTATCGTCACATGCGAAACCAAGACCCGTTAACTCAATGAGGTTTCTTCGTAACCATACCATTTGTCGGATAAACATCATATCTTCCATGTTCAGGTAAATGTTTGCGCGATGGTCACCAGGACTAGAAATTGATTTCAAAAAGAGTGTAGGGTCAACCACAATATCATTTCCAGAAGCAGCAGAACGCCTGATTAAAACCATGGCTTCCGCTTTATCATGACGATGCAGGTGGTCGTCTAGCATGTAGAAGTTGAATCTCGGGGATCGTCACCTGTGACTTTTTCTCCACAATTCCAATTTTTTCCTCATACCTGAAAGGTATGGCATTTGGTACAGCATCCTTAAAAGTGGGATGGTCATCTTCGGAAGGATACTCTTCATATGATGCAATATTGCTCTCTTTTATCCAACTAAAGAAACCGTTTGACGCTCCTTTCCATGTCTCCTCTTCAGTCCTTTCTGTTTTGTACGACTCCCTTCGCAGCTTTCCTGGTTATTGCTAATTATTCATCATCACTGTCCAATATTTCAATTGGAGGCTGATTTTGTTGAACTTCTCTTGCAGTACGTCTTGTTTTCAGTAACGAAGTGGCCTTCGTCGGTGGTTTCTTGGACTTTTTACGAAAGGTACTCTTCTCCTTTCCAGCGAGCGCTGCATTTGGATGAAAGTGCTTCCAAACCTTTTTCTTAGAAGTTCTACCTTCCCTTACGTTGCATTCATGATTGCGGGGGATGTGTGTCGAACTTGACCTTGTTTATCTTTGAAAACCTTCATTCCATTGAAGAAAGATCGGCGAATTGATATTTCCATTGTTGGAGTGTTGCTAATCTCCACATCCAATAGTCCATCGAAGTTATAATGGACGTCTATCAAAACAGGCCACTCTAGTTCGCTATCCAAATAAAGAGTTCTTTATTAAAGTAGCAAGAGTAAATAGTAATGAAGAGTCCTTTATTAAAGTAGCAAGAGGAAAATAAGAACAAGGGAAAGAAAAGTTAATCGTTTTATTATTCGGTTCGTGAATTAGGTCTGTGTAGTTTAATTGATTTCTGTCCTATAGTTAAGTAAATTTACGGAGATCAATTCGGAGGCAAAATAGTGTCTTTATCGACTTCGTTGGATGTAGATGTCGTTCAAGTATCTCTACCTTAAAGATAGTCTTGATTATCGCAATTGATGATTAGTCGATCCGATAGCACGTGCAGTTTAGATCTCTCCTTGTCTGTTGAATCGTTCTTTCGAAGAGTTCCTGCTGGGAAAATCTGGGTATTTTTGGCTGTTCGTTAATGCCTAGCTTTTATTAGATTATCATACATCCTCAAGGTCAACCAGTATTTATACTGGTTCCATCTTCTTTCGAGATCAGATCTGATTCTTACACGTGTAATGGTAAAATATCCTTTCACGTGTATAGCAATGATAGATATTGTCAAAATAGAAATGTGCTAGTAATTAAGAAGGCGTTTAACAGTAAATGACAAACGTGTTCACGATCTGGTCGTAGAAAAGGGAAAATAGTTGTGTTGGAGTAAAACAATGGAATACTGTGTCAACTGTAGTTCGGGTCACCTATTACAGTGTCGGGGCGGTGGTCGGTAGATAAATGCTGTCCGAGATCGCCTTCTAGTTTCAATGTCAACGCGTATACAGTGTACAGTGTACAGTAAGGTGCAATTGATCTTGGGTGGTTTTGTTGCCTAACCTGTTATGTTTCGTGTCGATTTATTTCTTCCGCTTTATCTCCTTCTAGTACGCCAGCGTACTTGCCTTCGATCATCCACGCCGTTTGTTTGTCTCATTTTTTCTATCACCGTTTCGATCGCGTCTAGTATGCGTTCATCATCATCTTAGTGTGTCGGTCTTTTACGCTCGTTTGCTCCTGTAGGTTGTTTTACACGAACCGGTCATCTGCATCATCGATTCATTTCGACAACGTCTTCCTTTTCATGTTCACATGTTCACGTCCATTCATGATTCACTGGTGTTCCTTGTGTAGCATCTCGATGAACATCATTGAACTGTTATAAAGGAACCTTGCATTCAATTTTCCTCTGTTCTGGTTCAAGTACCACTCCCCAAGAGCCCTTAACATTAACACTGCATCCTCCACGGTCACTTTGAAAATAGTTGAAGAGTCAAAAAAGGTTACCCAGACCATTGCCAATATCACTGATGAATGGATCTGTGGTGCGATACACTGTCATCATTTCCTTCACCAAATTAAACAAGACACGGTGTTCCTAGAACAGTTTCCCTACACACGCATAACGCAATACAGTGTTGAGTTTCTTCCCATCCAGAAAGTTGGATGCCAACATATCTTCGACAATGTCTATATTCCGGGCTTCTATGTAACCGTCACCGTATTCTTCTTTAAATGTTGTATCATACTGTATCACACTGCTCATAAGGTCCAGGAAGGAGACATCTGGTACTTCCAACGAGTCCGTTGACTTGACTTGCTGCATAAAAGTAGTTCCAGTCTTGATGTATTTTCTCCTGAACTTTTGTCTGAGTCAGGGATATATTTCGAATAACCACCAAGTCTTGCCCTGGCCCATTACCGAGATCGTGTCCATGGAGATAACGAAGTAACGATCCATCTCCTCCAGAAAGTACAGAGGGGGTCTAATTTGTGTTGCGTTCTGTGGGTGATACAGGTTTACACAACATTCGGGAAGCATATTACGGTCTTCTGCCCCCTTTTTAATGTTACTACCCAAAATAGCCTTGTGGAACATTTTGGTGTCCCTCAACGAAATCTCGGATGATGATAAAGCCATGATGAGAATTGAAGGTTGATAATAATTGAAATGTTGATAAAGTTGGATTGTTTCTTGAGATGTGTGATGGCTGTTTCGATATTGAATCGAAGTGTGAGGAAGGTGAGAGTTGGTAGAGAACGTAACTTTTAAATTATAAGAGGATCAGGTCTGTATACCGTGATCAATGGTAGTTGCACTTGATAATTTGAATCGCAAGAACACGTCTTATTACGTGATAATTGTGATAATTGAATTTAGCATTCAGTATAATTGATAAATTTAAATTTTATTCACTGTTTTGTGTTCTCGTGCCATGATGCGTAATGCAACTGAAATAGTGTGAAATTACTGAACGTATAACGGACAGGGATGTCGCACTATTTGAAATAAATCAATTTTATTGTATACAGGAATTTCATTTGGAATTGAAAAAATGCCAAAAACTAAACTTTCAATTTTTGGCATTATTTCAAATCCAGATGGAATTTTGGTATACTGTAAATCTTCTTTTCTCTTCTCATTATTCATTTAATTTATGTTTTCGTTATGTATAACAATATTTTCTAGACAACATACTATGTACAAAGTTATATATAGTGTATGTAACTGTTTCATTGCATTCACATATATATAGACATAGTAAGTATATATGGTTTACATATATACTATATATATACGTATGTATACGTGTAGCATATAGCTTTATGTTTAATTAAAAAGTTATATATACCTTTAAATGTATACATATATACACCACACCACACCATATATATATATATATACACATATATATACATATATATATATATATATATGTATATATACATATATTCATATATCCCTATATCCCTATATACATATATATATATATATATATATATATATATACATATATACATATATACATATCTACATATATACATATATACATATATATACATATATACATATATACATATATACATATATACATATATACATATATACATATATACATATATACATA
>JAULBU010072151.1:0-10418 GCA_032358235.1 Odonthalia washingtoniensis | reverse complement strand
AGAAGTTTTCTGGGTGCCTACTAGATCGGTCGTCACATCCAATTTCAGGGTAGGATCTCCTTCCGCTTCAAAATACATCGACATCATTTTTTCATCTCTGTACTATTTCCTTGCTTCTATTCTAGCATCGCCGATGACCGCAGCAGTATCGTCCCGGTGCCTCCAGCCGTTCTGCATTTCTCAGTTCTCCACCTTACTTGTACTTCTTCTAGCTCACCTGCTGGATTCATTGTTAAGAACAGTACAAAAATGGTTCCGGTAATTCCCCACGCAAAAATTTGGGTGTACAAAGTTTTCGCACGTAACTGATAAGTCCGGGATTCAAAATTCAGTGGCGGGTAGGTAAAAATGTTGGGATCCAAAATTTTTTCCGAATTCAAAAGAACCCGTGTATATCTATTGATTTTCATGGGTGTTGCCACGAATTGAAATTAAATTAATTTCTGGAATGATTTTTGATACAGTTAGCTGTAGTAATCTGCAACATTTTACTTTGAAAATTGTGAAAAATTTACAAAACCATATCTATATTTTCCCGTAAGGTGCTTACAAATGTCTATATCTACAACATATCATTTAAAGTATATGCAGAATAACTGGAGTTTATTTTTGAAGCAACAACATAATTTTCGATGCTTATATACAGACGGCGTATAAATGAGATGAGGTGATTATCTGCGTTCCGAACATTTGGAGATAGTTTGAGCCATCATGGTTAAAACAAGGCCCTGTTTCAACTAAGTTAGTTATGTATGAGATCCATGAGTATTTTTTTGTGAATGCCAAAATACCGAAATTTATTGAAGATGAAGCGTTTTATGAGCACACAATTTTACATGGCATTTCCTATGTGCATGCTTGCCGGTTCGGATTGAAGTGTAATAGGAGCAGCAATCCGCGGGTTTTCTCGGGGAAGTACTATAGTATAGAATTTTAATGCCTATACCGGATAAATTAATTGATTTGTTGGTTTAGATGGGTTGGAAGTCGATGTATCACAATTCGGGTTGAAATTTTGGAGCGGTCGTGTGACGGTTCATGCGCATATACGCAATTAAATTTTACCGTATACGGAAAAAGACTGATCTGAGTGCACTCATGAGTTTTATCTAGATAAACCTAACTCAGATCAGTCTTTTTAATAAATTCGAAACAGGGGAATTGAACATAATATGTTCAATTCCCACTTTTCAACAACATATTATGTTGGTGACAAGTATTAGATAATCCGAAACAGGACTTTTTCATGAAATGGCAGTTGAAGAAGTAGTAGTAGGTATTTTAATATGAATGTAAGAAAAATATTCTTTGAATGGAATATAATGGATAATCTATCATTACAAATGACTTTACTTTTCATATATCTACTTTACAACTTCTGTTTATATCAAAATATTAGATTCTCAGTAGTTCATAGTTCCATCCGCAACACGTGTAGAACCTCGCTAGGAGCGGGTACTGAGAGCTACTCACATTGATTGCGTAATTTTTAACCCCGTCTCTCCTCCTCTTCCGTCTGTCATTTTCGCTTCGTCTTCCCTCTTTTTACACGTGTCATCCCTTTTCTATCTTCAACCTCGTGTCGTGCTTTCACAAAATATGTACCAATTTCTATATTTAATGTAGAATTTGGTCTACAGGTCTGTCAGCACAACCAGTTTTCAGACAATAAATACCATCTCGGTGGTGCCAACTGGGAGCCAACGAGAGGGGCATCTTTCTCTGGTAACTACTCGACCCCCAACCTTCGCCTAAATCGAAACCAACCGCCGCGAACAAATCTCCAAACTACCGTACGAACTGGTGGGCCCAATACGATCCTCCAGTGCTCCCACACGTTCAGACGTCCAAAATACGTGACTTGCTGTGTCCAAACACGCCATCATTTGAATATCCTCCCTCACCTCCTTGACCGTGTTATAGTTCAACATCGCGTCATGCCTTCCTCCCTCTCTGCCAAAATTTTAATCCACCCGGTACCCTCCAATCAACTCTGGGTAGGGTACTATAATTTGGTCTTTCAGATTTTTTCTAAATCCGGACCAAGGCCATATTTGAAATAGATTTCTTAATAAAACTTTTCTGTGTATCGGTGCAATATTTAAGATATAACTATTACCTTTTATAAAGTATATGGATTTCTGCTAAAAATAGATGGGACTTGAGACGAAGAAAACCTTTGTTTCCAAAAGAAATTTTTTGAAAGCATTAGTTTGTAAATTACCAATATTTTTTCAAACACATATCTAGTGATTTATCCATAATATAGAAAACTGTTTGCTACCAACCCTTCTGTATGCCTCCTACTAGGAACAAAATCGTATAGAAATAGTATTACTATACTATTTGGATATGAGAAGTAATTTGGATAAGTATAATGAGTATCCACGAATTTCAATAGCAAATCCGTGATTTGCAAATTTTAGATCTGTTTTTCGTTGGAGAATTCTTGGAAAACTTTTGTGTATATTTTTCACTAGTTGAACATCTAAATTTACGAAATTTGTGGATAAAGAGCCACAGGGTTGGGTGAATAATGATCCCGAATGACTTTGTTCAATCCTATCGTTGCTTAGTACGTTTTTAAACGGGTTGCCTGAATATTTTCACTGAATAACAGATCTCAGCCTTCACCAAGAATCTAAGTAGTACATCCAAATGTCATTTTTGGATATTTACTTGAATTCTGTTTCTAAACAACACTAATGTATTTCGAATTCAGATACTTTAGACTTGCTTGGTTCCATCTGTTCTATTTCTCAAGTTCAAATTGTACAGTTTTAATAGTTCTGGTGCTTCATAAGTATCTAAATTATTCAATGTAGGCATCTCTATGCAAAACTCCGGTACTAGATATTTTCAAATAGTATCTGCAATATGTTCACTTTTCTTATGAAGTGTGGTAGGTTCAATAATTTTATCATTTTCTGTTTCATTTATATTTCCACTTCCAATTTTTTTCTAATTATGCTTATTAGTTATGTTCGCTATTTTGGCATTCTACCGGTCTCTACTATATTTATATTATATACTTATTTCCTCCCGTCTATTAGTTGTTTAATCCAGTTGTTTTTACTTCATTATTGGCGTACCTATCTTCACTTTATCACTCTTTGCTAACTTTTTTTCATGTTTGTTCTTACCATGCCATTTTTTGTTTTAGAAGGTATGGATCCTTCAATAACTATTTTTTCATATTACGTTGATTTGCTTCAATAATTTTCTATATCGTCCTTCTTCTTTTTCGCTTCAATTTTTGAATATTCTCAATTTTTGAAATTTTCCTATTGATCACTTCAATATCCATGTCTTCAATATCCAATCTTTTCAATTCATTATTTCCATATCTCTTATGTCTACATTTATTTTCTTCCTTTTCAATTCTGTTTTTTAATCAGTAGTATCATTGTCTTCTTATTGCATCTAACCAGCTAAAGCTATGTAAATCTCAAATTTAGTTCATTTGTTTTGATTATTGTCCATCACCGTGAACATAATCTACAGTTATGTTTTCGAGATGGCTGGACTTTTGAAAATTCTTGTTTGCTATATTATTCCGTTTAATAATTTTTCATAAAACTGCTCTCATTACTCTTACGTTGTTCCATTTATTCTGTCTGCTGTTTCTTTCTCCATCACCTTGTTGTCTCATTTAGATAATGTTTTTTTTAAACCGGTGCTAACCTCTACTGTCAATGTATCTTTCTGCTGATATTTGCAGTTTTCAGTGTAGTTCAAGTGTAAATTTTGCAGCTGTAATTTCTATGCAGATCACCAGGGTACTATTTGAGGTGACTAGAATTTTTATTTTTCTGATATTACTCCAGATGAAATTGCAAAGTTGACTTTGGTTCAAGCAATATTTTTAGTAGATTTCTATCTTCAGATATATCTTTTTTACGTAGTTTCGTAGTCTTCATTTTTTTTCCGTCTTTTGTCACTTTCCCATGCGGTCGGTGTGGTAAGCGAGTCGCGTTTCGAACTGACTTTTACATAGTATTTGTATTCGGGTAGCAATTGTTATAGACGGTTTAGGTAGTTGAGATCTGATTCTGGATGGTTTCTTCTGCGGGGGGACATTTTGTGTGCATTGTGTCATTAAAGTTGTCATGTATTGTAGTTCGTTGTGCGATTTTGTTATACTTTGGGAAGCGTATATCACTAACGTTGAGTTTATTTTTTTATTTGTAGTTCGGTATGTGGCAGTATGCATTTATCGAGGTACAATATTATTATTTTTGGAGTTTCGCAAATGTTTTCTATTTGCTGCGTTTGACGATTACTGAATGGGGATTTTATGTTATTGAAGATTATATAGATTTTGAAAGTTAAAGTTGAGTAACAGTTTAAAGTTTGAGTGAAACTCGAAATGCGATTGAATTTATTGCATAAGTTAATTGAAATTTTCAAATTTTCGACATGCGCCTGATCTTTTTTTAGATTGAATTAAGATTTTTGCTGACACTCGTGTTGCATATATATGATGAAGTCAAAGGCGAGGTTGCAAGGGCATATGATAAAATAGAAAAAACGTTTCCGATTTTCCAAAATAATTGGTTCATAACATATTACCGACACACACAACTACAATCTGCTGACTGTTCTGACTCCAAAAATGGAAAAAGATAAAAACAGAAATTGATCCTTGATCCATTGGTTTACATGAGATTTTGGGAATGGGAAATGTTGTTGGTTGTTCTTCATTTACCGCCATATATACAAATTGTTTTTATCAACACAACTTTCACCACGTATGTGCAACAAGAATTGTAAAAACTTTTTTTTTAGACGAACAGACAAATCGATTTTTTTATTATATACTGTAACTAATAGTAAAATGTGAAACGCCATACAAAATATTTTGCTTCTCAACTTTATATATATATATATATATATACAGTATTTTAATATATAGTCAACGTTCTCAACAGCATATCAGAAAAAAAAAAAAATTTACATATCCGTGCGCATATCCAATCTCGGCTTCAGCTTCACAAGCTGTGGATGTTGAATAAACTGTTTTAAACATAAAATAGTTTATTTATAACTTAAATATAAGGCAATGCCGGTGACGGATATATGTGAAGTGTGAAGTGTGAGTTGGGTCTGTTGACAAATTTCCTCTTCAAAGGAATATTTTAAGATGTAGAATTGGTTGTTTTGTAAAAAGTTGTACATAATACATACGATGATATATATTTGAATTTGTTTGAATTTTTACATTGTTCAGCTCTATAAATAAATTTTGATGGTAACCATGATCCATCTTGGCACACACACCACGCACCACGCACCTCACAACGATCTTGACATTGTTTTGTTTCCCGACGATGTTTTCATTCCTGTGGTAAAGTAGTACAGTAGCAGCAACAGCAAATTCGGTAATTATTTTTTAAAAAAATTGTGATATATCTGGCGAAAGTGGAGGTGATGTTCTCTCGGAAGATTTCGTCATTCAACACCATCGTTATCGAGGTTAGCTAGTGGTTTCGGGGCCGTTTTATAGATTACAGTAGGTCATCAATCGGAGGAGCAGCAGTCTGGGGGGTGGAGATATTGTTATTGATCAATATGTGAAGTGGTGTACGTGTACACGTACGCAAAAAATATAAAAAATAAAATGCAAATATGGCGGATTGACGAATGAGCACTGACGAGATAGCAATAAGATGAGATGATTGGATGAACGAAATAGGGTCGGTGTCTACACGCGTTTATTTTATTTTTAAATTTGACATTCGTTGTTCACGTGTGCACTTTTGTACAAGAATAATCGGATATCATTGGTTGAACACAGTAGTGTATCGGAATGAAGTGACGTGTTTAAAAGTTAAAACGGAAAAAAAAAGGGTTTTCGGAAATTGGGGTTTCACAAAGGAACAAACACGTGACACTGTATGCATTACACAGACACAGACACCTGTAGTGTGTACAGTAGTTAGTGTGACTGATTGTGGAGGGGACTACAGTGTATTCGGAGCAATTTGTTGAAGTTTGAAAAAAGTAAAACCCATTCGGTTCTACTTGTGAGGATTTATTGTCGACATTTATTTGTTAATGATGTTCACATGAAACCACGTAGTGACGGTGTTGGAAGTTTTCAAAAACAATACGTGGTAACGTTCTGGCCATTTCTCGTTACAACACGTCACACACCGCCCCCGAAGTCACGATTTCTTCATTTAATTTAATTTATTTTCGTTTCAAACAAACACCGCTTTCGTCCACTTCTTTGTTCTATTTCTCTTTAAAATTATATCAACCGAACGATTTTTAAATTTTGAAATATTTATTTTTATATTTTTATTCCAATAAATAAAGGGGAAAGCAATCCCTTTCTTCCTCGTTCCTTTCTTCTTCTACTTGTTTACTTCAACCCCTATTGATCCCATGCCTTGACTCTTCATCACAGACCTCTTTCTTTCTTTTTGTTCTCCCAACCCAACCCACCCCACCCCACCGCAACCCAACGCAACACAACCCCCTTTCCCATTATGGTTGCCTCTACTGAATATATCAAAAACATCTCATCACACAATCTCTTCAACTCAGTACCACCAACAACTAAACCACCAACACATCCACACTTACGATACACAGAACCTGACCGATTAACGGCAACCCTTCGCGTTCGTACTCTCTTAGCAACCCGTCGACGACTAGTCCGTTTGGAAAATGGAATATTGTATATTAATCTAGTCGGTGATGAATGCGGAGATTCTATCTTATCAACACGATTAACGGATACTGAATCTATTACATCAAGTGATTCAAAATCAACAATTACAATTAGAACTGAACATAGAATTACTATGACATTAATATTTAAAAATGATGTATCATTATTATATGTTTGGTTATCTGCATTAAACCGTGCTAAACAAATGGTTATATCAAGATATTATAAAATTGGTGAGAAAGTTGGTAGTGGTCATTATGCGAATGTATTTAAAAGTATTGAACGATCAAGTGGTCGTGTATATGCAGTAAAAGTAATAAATAAAGATGAATATAGTAATAAAATTATAGGAAATGAAAAATCTAGTTCCTATTTAAAAAGAGAATGTGAAATTGTTAAGTTTGTTAAACATAATAATATAATAAATACAATTGATATATTTGAAGATAATTCAACAATATATATAGTTATGGAATATATTGAAAATGGAAATTTATTACAACATTTGACAAAACGTAGCGGTGTTAAGAATTGTAAATTGGAAGAGAGAAATGTATTAAAAATTGCAATTCAATTGTTAAAAGCTATTGCATATTTACATAAGAATGATATTATACATCGAGATATTAAAGCTGAAAATGTATTGATTACAAGTGATGGAAATATAAAATTGGCAGATTTCGGATTGGCGAGACAGCTTGACGGTGTTGGCAGTGATGAATATTGTCTGTCAAGTATATTGGGTACACCTGCATATTGTTCACCTGAGGTAATAATGAGATTAAGTTATGGAAAACCTGTTGATGTATTTGGATGTGGAGTTTTATTATATATTGCACTTTCTGGAAGTTTACCATTTAAAGGTGATAGTCCGGCACAAGTTTTTCAAAGTATAGCATCTGGAAAATTAGTTTTTCCTAAAAGTAGATGGGGTAGTGTGTCGGCAGAAGCTAGAGATTTTGTAGCTAGACTAATGAGTCACAGAGCTTGTGATAGACCAAGTGCCGAAGAAGCGTTATGTCATCCTTGGATTAGTTTAAATGGTAATACGATTACGAATGCATTACAAGAACGATATTTACAAAGTTTTGTTAGAAATAGTACGACAAGTAATAATAATAATAATAATAGATCAATTGTTGATAAATTGAAATCAAGAAGCAAAAAAGGTAGGAATTTATCATTTTATGGTATGAATAATAATTATAATAATAGTAATAATAATAACAATAGTGATAATAGTAATAGTAGAAGTGAAAATAGTAGTTATAATAATAATAATAATAATAGTGGTAGTAACAATGGTAGAGGTGTTAAATCTATGTCTTTATCATTGTCTATGTCTGGTAATAATGGTGGTAATGATTATGAAGGACCAAACAGTGTTTGTTTACAACAACATTTCCCATCTGTTAATTCAGGTTGTTCTTTTAGAAGAGCACAATCTGGATCATTACGACAATTAACTTTAGAGAAGATGAGACAACGGGCTGCACAACTTGTTTAAAAAAAAAGAAATGGGATGTCTCATTTTTGCAACAAGCATATATATATATATATGCATATCTTGTATAGAAGAATATTACTATAACATATGCGCATATACGCAAACACATACGCCATTAGCATTCATTGTCCATATGCATATACTAACGCTTTCCTTTCTGGGAAGAGGATGCGGTGACGATGATTTTCTTTGTCCACTGCACATTTAGTCTAGGACGGAAATTAAATTAATAAAAATAAATACACACATACATACACACACCCACACAAGGTGTAATAATAATATTTAAAGGGACGTCCGCTCGAATTGAAATTTATTTTTTGCGCCGATGTCATCAACTTGTTAAAAATCCGACTGATTGATTGTGCGACTGACTCCACCTATATGGTTGTGTGCGTCGTGACCTTTGACGTTGTTAATCATTTAATGACGTTTATGGAGTAAATATTTAGAAGAATAAGTGAATTAGAATTTTATATAGATTAAAAAAAAAGAGAGGTGTTATTTTTTGGTGATGAGAGAATTTTTCATTCATGCTGCATGCTGTGCTCTGGTCGGCCAAAAAAGCAAGAGGGGAGAAGTGAGTTGTGAGTTTATGAATTGTGAATTGAGTGAATGACATTTTGAAGCATTTTGAAGAAATAATGTACAGTGAGAAATTATATATATAAAGTTAAAGGGCAAAGTTAAAGAGTGACAACATTGTGAATTAATACAGGATCAATAATCATATTATGAATCGGAATGATTTTTTTGTATGGCCAGCATATGATTTGTGCGTGCGTGTGTGAAAATTAATGCGAACAGTGGTGGGTGTTTATCGTTGATCGGTCGTTTGTGCTCACACATCGTGCATGGCTACGTGGCAAGGCGAGTCACACATACACCCGCTAAAGCGATGCACATTATTCAGCATAAGCATTAAAAATAAGAGAAACAAGGGACATTGCTGTTGTTTTTCAAAAGTAACACTATTCATAACATAACTATAACATAACATAACATTCTTTCTAGACATGCGACGCCAAATTTTTAAACTACTAACTACCGACATGTTGATTTCCGTAGTTATAGACGAAGACAAGTGATGATAGGTGATGATGTGATGATGTGAGCTCGGTTCTGTACCGATGAGTAAAGTAAGCACAACATCCCATCTACCGATAAGTTGCGGTTGTGTGAGGGAGTGATTTTATTTGTTGTGTGTTCGTAACAGCATTCAAAATTCCATTCATTTCATTCATTCCATCGACGAACGACATCTCGAGATACTGTAGGGGGGACTGCTTTTCAAAACGTGTCAATTCAGATGAGTTGAGCTGACTTCACAAATTATTTCACAACATCAATGTGACACGTATAGAAGGAAGTTTGTTGTGATCGTTGTGATCGTTGACGAAATTTGTGATACGAAAAGTTGTATGTATGAATTTATTTACTCATGGCGTTGCATCTCTCTTCTCTAGTAATGGAACAACTATTTTTAGAGACCCTGAAAATAGTCATGACTGTAATTTATGCTCGTAACGCTATCCAAAAAAAAAACATCACATCACATCACAACACGTATAAAAATAAGACATTATTACCATTCCTGCGTTAACGCAACACCCAATTAATGATTCACCTTCCCCGGCCCCGTAATCGCTGCCACCCTAATCATCATTACGTGTGTACACCGTACGCTTTCCAATTACAGAACTAAATCACAACTATCACGGACGAAAAGCAGCACACAGACCGCTAACTACAGTATGTACAGCTACATTACAGCCGCTCACTACTGTATTGTATTTCACTCTTCTTATTTTACAAGTAGATTGAGTGTTCAGTTAACTAGTAGTAGCAAGTACACGTGTAGTATCAACGTTTACAGACTTCGTTCGTACCACAGTTTAAACATAAACAGTACCTGACTACTACACTGTACAATGTATACAGCCACGTGTCTAGTATCTCAGAGACTTTGACACTCATTTAAAAATCAAAAAGTTAAATTTCATTGTTGTTCATTCATTCATGGGTACTAAAATTTTGGCACCAACCATAATTTCCGGTGCAAAAATTGAAAATATACATGTCATTGGTGGCGCGTGGGAAAAACGCTCGTTGGAGTGACGGAAGCGTCCAAACCGATAATTCAACACCACACAATGACATCGACCCCAACGAAACGAGTCGGTCGGGGAAGCAATTATACCACAGAGGAAGACGAAGCTTTGGCAAGAGCTT
>JAULBU010072140.1:0-10419 GCA_032358235.1 Odonthalia washingtoniensis | reverse complement strand
CTATTGAAGCTATAACGGCTGAAACTTTAGACAAAGTGTGGAAAAATGTAAATTCCAGAATTAACCACATTATAAGATTAAATGGTGGACACATTGAACAAGACAACTTATTAAGAAAACTTCTTGAGTACATCTATCATAATACGTATTGAAACCCCCAAAAGATAAAGAGAACTGGATTAATTTTTCAAATCGCTCAAAGACTTTTTGGACACCCTGTATAACAAATCCTAATATAACAAATCCCATTATAAAAAATCCATCTATATGAATTCCCACTGTAACAAATCAAAATGTAACGAATACTACTATCACAAATCACACTATAACAAATCCATCTATATCAATTCCCACTGCAACAAATGAAAGTGTAACAAATGCCACCCTAGAAAATCAAAAAGTAACGAATACTACTATAACAAACCGAAATGCAAAAAATCCTACTATAACAAATTGATCTATATCTAATCCTACTATAACAAATCCAAATGTAACAAATCCCAAAATAACAAATCCTACTACAACATATACCCTTACACCCCAAACACACCTCCTCCAAGAATACCCTCTGCTACAGTCATCCCATGCAGTCGAGGAAGAAAGGCCGTGTTTTCCTCCTATGATGACAAGTGTCTTCTTCGAGAAGTGTCTTCAGCTGGTGAAAATTTCGCACGTTACGGAACTGAATAAAGAAAATTTTAAACAGTAGAGCAGGCTATGAGCAGCACAAAACACTTACCGATATCCATGAATTGGAAAAATCGCAGGATATGTAAGATTTATTATAGAAACACTTTAACACGTTAGATAATATAAATAGCATGATGTCTACGTTGGTGAGATGTCATAGACTATGACGAGCTACTTTTAATGATGCGTGACGCTAAAATCGAGAAAAATGTAGCACATCAGGCGGAAATGGACGCACTTCCTAACAGTGAAGTACAAGAACTTTCTGCTGTGTAACTGCAGTAAAGATGGCAATGGAGAAACGATAGTGTAGAAGTTCGTAAATTTACGCATAGTTCATACACAGAACAGTGCCAGTAATTCTGATGCTGCCATGAGTTCTAGTGAAGGCGGAAAAGAGATTATGAATTTACTAGATGACGATGAAGACGATGATGCCAAGATGGTGCCAACTCCGTCTAAAAGAAATAATAATCACTGTTACGTCACAGGGAGGTTTCAAGGCGATGCGGAGGGTTTCTCAATGGTTCTCAAACAGTCTGACAATGCACAGATTTTATTAGACAAGAAACGTTCAGAGATGGAAAGGGCAAAAATGGACAGATTAGAGGATAGGAAAAAATTTTGTGAGGATGGAGAAGATAGTAAGAGGTAATTTAAATTAGATCGTGAATAAAGGAGCCGTGAGCAACTTCTCTAAAGAGAAGAGCGAAAGGCGGAACGTGAATCGCGTGACAGACTCTAGCTCGAGAAGATGAAAAAAATTGTCAATGCTCTCAATAATAAAAACATTATATTCCTTCTGTAAAAGGTACTCTTCTATAAAGGCAATTGCGAAAGTTGGTGAGTAACATGTCTGCAATATATAGCACACTGACATGAGCCTCTTCAATTCCCAATTTTCGTTTAAATCCTACGGTGCTCGCATATAATTTAATCTTATTGTATATCCACTCCACTGTTACCCTCACTGTTCCTGTTGCACGATTAGCAGCTTTTTGGGGAGGTTAGGCTCAATCCAGGAAAGGAACGAGGACATAGTCACGAGAATTCTAGCTGCTATCGCCGCGTATGAATTACCGTGTGTCTTTCACTAGCATCATTGTTTCCATTTTTTTCTCTACGCCACTATTCACGTATGGTTCCCAACCATATCTGCAACTATCAATACTTTCAGTAACAATCAGACAATTTGGAATTGTAACGGTCTGATACTTAAGTGCATGTTTACGTTTATGTACATTATATCCAGCATTCTGGACAGAACTATCCCTAAGGCGAACGATTTCCAGCTTCGTACCGTCTATAAAACCGACAGAATGCATAAAGGCTCCACATTTTTGGTGTATCGAATCAGCAAATTAAGCAGCATGTTCACGTATAAATTGAATAGAAATAGGTCCAGTTATAATATGACTACATTTTTCAATCATATTCTCAATTCCTTCCTAGTAATGTTCTGAGAGTTGGGAAGAATTATTCCCAAATAAAATTTCTAAATCGATCCATCTACATAGCGATGCGAGGTGTCTCAATATTATTAGTGTAGTTAAAAGAGGATTTGTTGTGTATTAATTCCAACTCCTCTTTCTGGAATCATCGGAACATGTGACAGCGTTCACAAGTCGAGGAATCCCCTCACGACAAGTTCTTAATTTTTATATCATCTGATCGTCGGCCATTGACATGAAATTTTCATACCAATTATGTCCTTTCATTTCTTAGACCCTTTGTAGGAGTAGATCATATTGTTTGATGTAAAACCTCAGCCTGCTTATGCAAAATAGCATCGGATGCGCTGTATATTTCTGCCACCTTCCTCGAATTCTCCTTCTTTTTGAAATCATTTCAGTGACACGAATCCAAACTTCGGCCTACCACGTGACCTGATATTTGGAATGGTCTTTTTATCTGTTGTACCCCATGTTTTACACGAGAAAGTTGAGCTGGCGGGAGTAGTGATGAGGTAGGGGAAGATGGACCGTGGTGCGGGTTATTATTTTTCTTCCTTGAATAGGTAGCCTTGACAAGTGAGCTAAAAGGCAGGGAGATGAAAAAAGAGTGAGACGGTTTTCGATAATTACCGTGGGCTGAGAAAAGTCAAAAGAGCAACGTAAAATTTTGTTCATGTGGGATCGTTCAGACGGTACCGGCTGTAGTGATTCTGAAATGTATTCTTGATTTTTCATGGAATTAATTACTGAAGTTTATCGTACCTTGAACCCTAAGAGCAAGATTAGCGGTTTCCTATCATAACTGTATCAGGAAAAAACTTTACGGAAAGAACGAATCTTTAAAATATTTGGTTTGGTTCAGAATACCTGAATGTCTCCTTACAAAGATAGGAATAGAACATAGATTCTAAAATGAGACATTATCGGCAGCATCACACTTCTCCTTCGCAGGAAAGGAATATCAAAATGACTGATAAAATAAGAAGAAAACTTGATGGCGATATCGATCAACAAATCGCGGTCATGATAGTTAATGACGAGATCCACGTAATAGGCACGTTTCAGGATGGAGAAGATGGACAAAAGATTCATACGATACCTTTTTTCAGGCAACTGGGCAGTAACAAACGAGTGAAGTTCAATAAGTGACACGACAGTTTCGATCGACTTCAATTCTCTGCGTCCAGCGTTTACTATGACGCTGGCTTCGAGCCTCCACCACTATCGCTTCCCATTTTGAATGGGTGGTGCGAATCCCACGCCCTTTGTTCTGTTTTCGGTATGACTCTGCAGGGAAAAGTCTGCAAAAGTTATTGAAGAGAGCGTTAAAAAAGTTGGCCAAAGTTTTATGAACGCCGTCAATATCATCTCCAGACGTCATGACCCATGCTCGAGCCAAGTGTGCACATTCATCTAGAGACCAACCACCACCGCGACTCATTTCTTCTGTTCTCGAATCTTCCGCGCGATTCGTAGTGGTCCCTGTTTCTGCTGTTGTGATGAAGAGTAGAAGAAATGCGGTACCGACTTACACAGACAATCATATCAAACTTTTCATTGGTAGATATTTTCTCTGGTGGCCTTCTGATAGACGGAAAATTGAATCTAGTTTTATAAAAATAGATTCAATTTTTCGTCTGAATAGAATAGGACGCTAAATAGAATAGACAAAAAAATTGAATCTATTTATAGAGAGTTTTGGCAATAGTGATTTTTCTCGTGTTTATTTTTTCGTACACGTGACAGTGAAAGTAAAAGGAAAGAGAAAATAATTTTGACTTTTGGCAGGAGAAGAAGACGATAGCGATGCCAGGTGTCAATTGATAGAAAGTTATTTTATGCAAGTAATTGCAAGTAGTGTCGGAGGATAAAATTTGCCATCATCTCACGGCGATGGCGACGGCAATGAGATGAAGGCAACACAATAATAAGCGACAAAATAAAGGAACATAAGCGACGAAAAAATTAGAATATCAGATTCTAAATTAATCATGAGGAAAACAAGGTTCACATTAAGGAAGTGCAAGAAGAGACTTAACAGAAAAACAAAGCTTGTTCTTCTTTCCTCCTTCATTCATGCAGATTCAGTATTTACGTTGTACATCAAGAAACAATCAAACCAAATATAGGAAGATATAGGATTCCTACGAACTGAAAGACGAGTAATCAGAAATACACAATCGTTATCATAAGTGAACTAGTTGGTTTCTGTGGCCAGACGAGCAGAAGGAGGTATGTCTGCTATCCTATAACCGCAACGTGTATATTTCTACGTCGACTAGCTTCTCCAACCAAATGGTCTGATCTGGAGTTACATTCTGATGGAAGACTCCAGTACTTTCTGAAGTATTTTGGGAATGCGTCGAAAGTTTTATCGACAACTTGGGACATACTATAACTAAATTTATACCAAATTTATAAACGAACGTGCAGAATTATATGCAAATTCAATAAAAGATAACGGTGCACCGTTAGATTCCTGTATAGGATTTATAGACGGAACTAAAATACAAATGACAAAACCGTTGGGACCGAACCACCTACAACGATCCTGTTATTCAGGACATAAACAATTCCATTGTTTAATTTATCAGACAATTGCCACCCCCGATGGCCTTATTTTCACATGCACGGGCCCGAGGATGGACGGAGGCATGATATGACGTTATATAGAAACAGCTGACTGGACTGAATAATCTCAAACGCACTTACTATAATTGAAAGTGAATTTTATATTTATGTGGACCCAGTTTATGTTCTCAGGCCGTGGTTAATTGTAGGTTATAGTAGGGCAACTGCAACAGCAGAAGAGGCTTGTTTTAATAAATACATTAGTGCGGCACGGACAGCTGTTTAGTGGAACTACAAAGATGTTAAACAAATGTGGAGTTCGTAAGATTATGCAAGATCCTTGAAAGTAAAGAAAGCACCGATAGCTTTTCTGTACCCGTCATCCATTTTTTATGGAATAATAAGTTCTGCCTACATAGTTCTGGCAAAATAAATGAGTTCTTTGATTTTTCATTAAACAACTCCTTCCGTCAACAATTACTTGACTACTAAAACTTATTACTTTCTTTTCAAGCATTTCGACAAAGCTGATAAAACTCCAGTAAACCCTCTTTGTTCAACATGGTTTTCTTGGCAATCCTCACGGTCCATTTTCAAATGTATTTCGTCCAACCTAAGGCGTTTGTACTCCAAATCCAACTTTCGCACTACGGTTTCACGATCCTTCTCTATTTTAAATAACTCCCCCTCCTGGCGTTTTTCTAATTCCATCCGAGACTCTTCGAGTTTTACTAGTTTCAAGTCAATATCATGACGGTCTTTTGAACTTTCTTTTAAAATTCAGATGACTTGGTCATCTGAATCATCATTGTTGTTTCTTCCATTTTTTGTAGCAGAACTCATGGCATTTGATGCATCGTCACCATAACTTTCATCCATCGAAGTCAAATTATTCCTCGTTGGAGACTGCCTCCTAATTTCTTCACCCCTATCCGAAAGACTTTCCTCCATCGCCTTTTTCTCGTCTCTGCTTTCCCTCATTTTTTCCTCATGCTCGTCAACTTCCTACAATAAATAATGATGTAATTGCCCCCTCTCTCCGTACTCTTCATCAATTCCAGTTGCACGCTCATTTTTGCCCGGTTTACACGGTGTTCCTCAATAATCTTTTTAAAACGGTCACTCAACGTTTTCCACTTCGGCATCTGCACATCCTCTAGAAGGTCAGCCGGAACAGTAGAAATAAAATGAGAAATTATTTCCTCATATTTTGCCTGCATTTTACCGTGCATTGCAACATGCACACCCGTAATATTAATGCACTTTAAAAGTGTTTCGCCCAAATTCTTGTTAAAGCTAATTCGTCGCTTTTTCCCTATTCCATTTATCGCTGTCAATAAGTTGCGATTACTGGTTCTCTCTGAGAGTACACGCAAGTTTCCTACGGCATACGATGATGCATGTGTCTCTCTGTGAGGTGGCTGTTGTTCTGTAGTCGGGGTGCCTATGCTGGTGACCGCGATCTCCATTGGGTTTCGCGGGATAAAGTCGGTTGTGGTTGTGGTTGTCATGCTTACCACACCACCACTTTGTTGTTCAAAAATCGATATTCTGCCTTCATGCATTGTTTTTGATTCTTTTTTCAATGCAGGATGGCACAGGTGATTGGGGTTAGAGGCTTTTGTAGATAAGACGTTGTCTTTCGGTTCGTGTTCGGTTTTCCTGTGCATGTTCGCTGCGTCCGTATGTGTTTCAACTTCAATTTGCCCGTTTTTCATCACGGCGCAAGTGGAGATGTTAGTGTGTTAGATGTTTTTTTAGTCGCTGCTTCCGTATGTTCTTCGAGTTCGCTTTGCGTTTTTTAGGATACGGTGCCACAGGAGATTTGGGTTGAGGATTTTGTAGATAAGAAGTTGTTTTTCGATGCGTGTTCGATCTTTCGGTGCGTGCTCGATGTCCGTATGTGTTTCAAGTTCGCTCTCTTTTTGTTAGGTTACGGTAGAAGTGGAGCTGTTACGGCGTTCTAGTGCATAGCCGTTTGAATACTACACATTTTTTCTCTTCATGTTATTGGTTGAAATGGATTATGTTTTTCAATTAAATTTCGCCCATACTGTATGCGAAATTGATTTCGTTTAAAGTGAAAGTAAGCGACAAAATGTTTTACCATTTTTCGTTTAGACACGCCTTGGGATATGATTTTTTAAACGTGTACGAAAATAAAAAGTATGACAACAAAAACCACTGTTGTCACAACTCTCTAATAATAGATTAAATTTTCCGTCTATTCTGTTTGTTAATATGTATTTGCACATAACGTAATTTCTACGCTACACTATTTTAACGTTTACAAATCCCGTTAAGATGGTTTCTACTGTAAGTGATTTGTTTACTACTTTTATGTTCATGAGGGGATTCTATGTTTTTGGTTGATATTTCTATTTTATGATCTTTTGATATGGTTTATTCATAATACAATTATGTTTCACTATTTGTGTACCAATATAAAAGAAGGCCTCGAAAATCCATTTCTTGGATTTTCCTGGTATCGATTATAAATTTTACAGAATTCAGTTTAACGACACTTATAAGTAAGAGCAACAACTCGATCGACAACTTCAGATCAATTAAGGTACAACGTCGAAATTTAAAGACAAGCCGTGTTAAAAACTTCTACACTTTCGCAGACTAAAAAATTCCTAGCAAATTTTTCAGATCTGAGAAAACTAGATAGAAATAAAAATTATTATTAATTATTGTATCACTATAGGATTTAATCCAGTTTTTGTTTAAGTCAGAGAAAAAATAAAAAAACAGTAAGTCATTTTTTATTTTTTCCCTGACTTACAACAAATTTCACGTTTGAAAATAAATCACTAACATCATACTTTTACCTTTAACAGTGAATACGAATAAAAACATAACAAACAAAAATACAGGGGGAAAAGGTTAATGCCAGTGGGGAAACGTCTGACAGCGAATATTCTGACACCGTTTTAAGGGAAATTGAATTAGATGAAGCCATTCCTGGTACAAATAATAGTCCTGAAAGCACACCACCTGGGTCTCCATCACCTGCAGTGGATAAAAGTATAATTCATACAAACACAGTTCCCTCGGAATTGTCAGCCCCGTCTAAACCGTCAAACAACGCAACTATAAACACAGTAACTGTACAACAAATAGACACAGCACCCACCGTCACGTTAGAACGGTCTTTCTTCCACCGCCCATAATAACATCCTCGTCTGCACCCATACAAACAAATAACACGCCAGAAATTTAATCTATCAACTTGAGAAGGCCATAACGTATCGAGCGAATCGCGACAGACAGGGAACGTATTGGGGCAGTACGTAAGACGATATACTATAAACCTTGTAAACAAAAATTGAACAGCCATCAAGTTTCGGAACATAGAAGCGGAATTAGACACATAAGAGCCATTAATAAGGAAACATTCTACTTTCATATCTGCAAAATATCTTTTCCATCTCGCCACAATTGGAACGCGCACATTGGTGGAAAGACTTATTAGAGGAATAACCGAATCAAAAATCAAGACAAGAAATCATTTTACTTTATTTTTTCACAGTTTATTTTTCTCTATTTCTCTCTAGCCCATATTTTTATCATATTTTTTCTCATTTCTTTTTATTTGAAAGCTTGTTTTTCATTTTATTCCTCAAAAATACTAAAATTGACCTACGTACATTCAAAAAAAAGTACAAACGTATTACAATATATATATATATATATATAAATACATATAAAAACCTAAATAAATAAAACAAAATAAAAAATAAAAAATGGGGGGGCTTACCAAAATTGAAAATAAAAATTGTTCACATTTAAATTAATTTATATAGAATGGCATATGTCCCAGGACTACTAGCAGATTTGATATCATATGAACCTGTAAGCGATGATCACAGTGAATTCAAAGGAGTTCTTGAAGGTTTTATTAACCGACATGATGACATTGATAACGAAACGTATGTCACACAGATGCGTTACGAGCTTACTGTAGATTTTCTTTACAACATGGACAACCTTCGTAGACCAACAACCCTTTGGAGAATAATGAGAGATTATTTTCTTCTTAGGGGACTCATATACACCTCCCATCCAGAGAATACTAGGATATCCTGGGGAATTTCAGGACGGATGATGCAGATAAACGGCTATCAATATATCAATTAAAAGCACTACGCGACCGTATGACAGTTGTACAAAACCCAACCACCTCTGCCGATAATCAGCCTAATACTAACTGACATTCTTAAACACATCAATACAACCAACAATATACCTAACTAAAAGTAGCACAAAGTATTGTTAGTTGCTTAAAAAAGATGACAAGTTTACTGGTAAACTAGGAGAATATATAGCTGAATACATTTGTAACTACATTGATGTATGTACCAACTACGATCTGGAACAGCAACAGAAAGCACACTATTTCTATAATCTATCTTCCGTTGAAGCAAGAAGATTCTATTTGCTTAAGGTAGCTGACATTTCCTCTTTTCAAGATGCATTTGTCTTAATGCAACAATAATTTAATAGCATAACCCGTCAAAACCGTGTAAGTAAATACTCACAAGGTTTTCGCATTACAGCCATTATGGAAAAGAAGGATGGGTATATGAGCGACGCTTTGGAAGATATTAGAGACAAAATTACATACTTTGCTCCACAAGGACCTCGATCCCACCGCTCCGAAGAGGCTAAAGTAGAATATTTAACTGGGTCAGTATCATGTATTGATTGGACATGTAGTGCATTAACACAAAGTGCTACCGCGACTCCT
Organism: Odonthalia washingtoniensis; assembly: GCA_032358235.1. NCBI lineage: Eukaryota > Rhodophyta > Florideophyceae > Ceramiales > Rhodomelaceae > Odonthalia > Odonthalia washingtoniensis. The sequence goes on along the minus strand of JAULBU010072140.1, from coordinate 951 downwards.
CCTTGGAATTTTCAGCAACTTTATACCGATTTGGACGCTGCATGGCTTCAAGAAGAGAAACATGCAGAAGGTGAAAAGAGAGATGGCCTACAAGTGGACAATTCAAGCAATATTCCAGGTATACATTACCGAGGAAAAATCATATATGGAGTACCACGCCGTAATGGATCATCTTCTTGCCGACCTTGCAACTTTTCTCAACAATGGCCTAACAATGGATATATCAATAGGTATAAAAATTGGTTCAGCCACAGACAACCCAATAGAGTTAACAATACCTCGAACTTTAGGTTTAATAACACACATAATAACAATAATAACAATTATAGAGAAGGATGTTGCTTCAATTGCAATTGTCCAGACCATCTTATTAGAAACTGCCCTCATAAAGATAAACTATTAAATAATGTTCAAAACATAGTTACGCTAAATGCAGGAAAAGAAGTCACTATTCTATTCGAATTGTGCCTCCAAAGAGAAGATTGCTTTCCTCAAAAGAACTTGGCTACCCAACAGGACATATCCCAACACAAAAAAACGAAGAAGAAGAACTAGAAGACATCAAGGAACATAACATTCTGGATTTAATACACTACAATGAATCGGGCAATGAATAAGATGAAGATGAACACTTCAATGTCTACGTTATTCCAATTAAATATAATTTGTTTACGAACTCCACAACTTGGGATGGAGAATGTTTAGATACCGGTGTACAAACCACAGTAATTGGATTTAACCAAACATTAGCTTACTGCAAATTTACTAAAACGAAGTTAAAATTCATATCATCCAAAAACAGTTATGAGTTTGGATCTGATAAACAAGCATCACTAGGCGCAATTATAATTAAAATACCAATATTCCAAAGTCATATCATTATACTCAAAGTAGATGTTGTCCGAGCAGACGTTCCATTTCTTATTGGATTAGATGTTTTGGATAAATATA
>JAULBU010072129.1:0-10419 GCA_032358235.1 Odonthalia washingtoniensis | reverse complement strand
GCCTCTTGCTGGTAGCAAGGGGCGTATCATAACGGGAAGATAAGTATTTTAATGACATCGAGAAATATATTATGTGGCGCTTTTATATTGCCGGTTCGTGCAAGCGTTTTTTTCTAGGCATCAATCCATATGGAGACACACCTGAGAAGTTCTTTAAAGCTCAGACCATTTAGAAGAACTTTTTCATGGGGATCGTGAAGAATGTGTTGCAAGAAAGAGGGTATTTCGGGTGATAGAATGAAATGAAGTCTTGGATTACAATACATGGCTTGCGTTGGCATTTTGGTAACCCTATTACATGAACATAGTCACTCTGACTCTTCTGTAGCCATTCGTACAGGACACAGGGACCCCAAGTCCCTCAAACACTATCAACATTTGAGGGGCGGTACTGGATTACAGCAGCAACGAGATGTGCTAGTGGCTATCGATTCTGCTTGCAGCGCCAAGCCTCCAAAAAAAGATGGTGATCTTACAACTGTTCAGGGAAACAACTTCAGTTCTGCGTGGCTCTGCTGCACCATCTTCCAACAAAATGTCGTCCAACTCCCATCGTTCCGAATGCTCCGTGAAAGACGTAACTGGAGAGGTTACTATCTAATTCGGGGAGTATGACGGGATCATCCGTCAATATCACTGTCAACTACAGTACAACTACAGCAATCATGACTAGCGTGGCATGGAAGTCGACTGACTGTTCATCATTAAATTATATTATTATAATATTTGGAAAACAGGATGTTTTTAACTAGAAAGCAGGATGTTTATAATTAAAAAAATAGGATTTTATAAATATAAAACAGGATTATAGGGTTCTGCTAATTTGTTGCCACAATCTGTAAATTTGTCGTTATTTTAATGAATTTATAAACATTTTTAAGGGTCACTTTTTTAGTTTGGCAAATGTAAACCGTTATACAGTGTTGGGAACTGGGAAAATCGGAGAAATGCCACGTCCCATGAAACACGTGTGGATGGGCCTGGATACAGTGAGATAGGAGAGCGGAAATATGCAATTACAACATTTGAATAGAAACGATGTTGTTAGTTTTCTCGAAACATGATGTTCCTACACCAATGCACACAGGTCTTGGACAGTGGCAACAATTGGTTGGCTGACAGAACTTCATTTTTTACCACGCCCCTTTATTTACACTGTGTGTCTTAAAAACATGACAATAATATTTTCATGTGACATTTGGTCACATTTGTGACCTATTTGTATTGAGATTGTAACGAATAGAAATTTTATTTTTTTAGGTAGGGTTTCAATTAAATTTAGAAACCTTTTCTGGAAAAGTGAAAATAAATTATTTCTCCCTTAAAATTTCTCTCATATATCTCCTTATGGGGATATAATATTATTTATTATTAGTAAAGGCTTGTTGATAATTCACCACGTATGCACAACATTGAATGGTGGAGAACAGCCACTTACGAAAATGAGCTGAAGTACAAACTCTCTCAAACTCTCTCAATGTCTCATTATTGAATAATATTTACCGTGCAACTGTGGAGAGGCCCGTAGGGTAAACTATAGATCTCGAATGACTTGTCGATGGATGACGACCAGAGAAAGGGATGAGGTAGAAATGTACAGAAACAGCACCGATTACAACATCAACCAGACACAACACCAAGCCTAAGTGCAGTATCATATTACAACTTGAAAGATTAAAAAAAAAAGTATACAGGATGACATCATTGTGTCATCATGCAGAAAATACAATGACATAGAGCAATACCGAAAGTATTACATCATATAACGTTTTAGAGGTTGTTGTTTCCGTTGATTTTTAAACTAGTAGTCAATATATTACTGTTTAAAAGAATTATGTAATCATATAATCTTTCTTAAAGATCACATTTTCTCAACTGGTTATCCCTGCCGTCCCCGCTACATGGCTTCTCTCGTATTTACTGTTCCCCCTCTTTTCTGTCAGTTTGCCACACTGTGCCAATATTGCAATAATATTGCAATAATATTGCATATTAATCCGATATTATTGGATTTTAATACAATATTAAAATATTATTAATAGTACACTTCAAAAAACAAAAATAATGAAATAACGCTGTCCCTTTATTTTAGTAGCTTTCAAAGTGGGGGATCCAAAATGAATCTACTGTCATTGTTTGGAAGCGGCAACCTGAGCTCGAGCCCATCAACTTGACTGTTACTGTTTAATGCGGTACAGGTTTACCATTGTGATCTTGGAGATGTGAGATGAGCTGGAGCTGAGCTCGCACATTTTCACTAAACCAACGATGCAGTCGACAATGAGGATACTAAAATGTGTAATGAGTACAAAAAAAAAACTGTTGTATTGAATATGAAATATGAACAATTCATGAGACGTTCTTATGTTGCGGACAATTGAAGACAACAATAACAATTTGTGTTGTTCATATGCGCATTGTACAGTAGTGTTGGTTTGCATTCAGTGTGTGATGTTTTATGAAGCCCCGAAAAAGTTTGATCTCCCCAAAACACAAAAGAGCATTGAGACTGTGAGTGAGAGTGATTGCGACGGTGTCGAACGGTTGAGAACTAACGGTCAACAATCAGACACGAATGAGGTAGAAAATGTATTGTTCACACAGTCTGCAGACTACGCGCTAACATAATCCTTCTGGCACTAGGGGATAGACGACCGTTTCGTTGGAGATCAAGGGAAGCAGACGCAGACCCAGTGGAGATTTTCTGTGGTACTACCGCCACCCATTTATTTTCTGACAAGTTTTGGGTAAGAACGTATGGAGATCCGATGTGATCTTGGTCTGGATCAATGTTGTGGGTTCAGTAAGTAGTCGGCGTTTTAATTGCCCAAGGAAAGGTCTTGGCGTTGTGGGGCATTTTAACACGTTGTTTTAAAAGTGCGACGATGGGAAAAAATGTTGAGAAAACTCAATAACATTAGCTTGTTGGGGCTCAGCGTGCAATTGTAGTTCGGTGTTCTCATCTAAATTTGGCATGCGCTATCCAAACATTATTACAGCTTTTTACAAGTACATAATAATATTATTATTATGTTGCCGTTATAAATTAATTTTAATTAATTTTAATTAATTTATAAAATCTATTTTTTTTTTAAAATTTTTAAAATTTAAAATTTAAAATTTAAAATTTAAAAAACAGATTTTATAAAAAATACTATAATTCAAATTCAAATTCAAATTTTTTAGATGACATGTACACGTGTCGTACAAGAATTGTTTTTCTAAGCCTGGTATTAACCCTTTGAGGGAAAGAAAATGCATCCCATGAACAGTAGTTCTGTGCCAAGCACAAGTTTTTCTTTTTCTTTTCTCTCTTTTTCTTCTCGTCTTGGTGTTGGTGGGTGCCCTAACCTGAGGTGCAAATATAATAATATTGGATAATAATTACTCTATTAATGTTCTTTTTCTGGAACCGTTACGGACTGTTGCTATGTAAAAAATGACGGACGTGCGATTTACATTGATGCACCTGCGGAGAGCGCATGGCTCTATTGACTGGTGCCGTTGGAAAAAAAACTTGTTTTCATTTCTGCGTCATCACCATTACTAATGGCCCATCGCCAATGATGACCTGCTCATCATTAAACACCCATCAACCATTGCCGTTCTGCATCTCAGGCAGCTTTCCCTCTGTCAACTTGAGATCAACCTGTCTATTACCCAGCCCCCATTTTTATCTCCCATCTACTTAATTTCACTCTATTCCTTTTTTTCCCATTACGAAACTCCTGCTACGAAACCCTGTCTTGAATCTCCCTTCCCGATTTCCCCCTCGCTCAACTTCCCCCCACCGTCAATAAAACACAGCCAAACATTCTCCCCGCCCATTCCCACATCTCAGCTACTGTCATTCATCCACATCTTCTGTCACCCTCTCCCATCAGAATAACGAAACAACGCAGTTTAACACATGGAGGCGCTGTTGAGGTCCTCCGGTGGTGTATGCCCATCTTCGGGATCATCATGCCTTCTACAACCCGAGCCAATGTGCGGTGAAGAGCTCGGAGACGAACAATGTGAATCAAAATTCACATTTATCATATTCCCGTTCTTCGCCTTGTTCTTAGGAACACTTGCAACCCCTATTGCTCGTAAAATCAAAGTATCGTACACTCTCGTTCTTCTAATTTTCGGCATGATTCTCGGCATGTTTGGGTGTGGAGTAGACCTCGCACTTTTGTCAACTTCGTTACGTCAATGGGTTCATCTTCATCCACCGACTGCATTCTTTTACATATTTTTAGCACCTCTTATTTTCGAAGCTTCTTTCAACACACGTTGGTATGTATTCAAAAGATTACTTGTTCCAATTCTCACTGCTGCTTTCATCATCGTTATGCTACAGGTTGGACTCATTGCAGCATTTCAAAAAATTGTTATTCGCACAGCTAATTGGACATGGTGGTCAGCTCTTATGTACGGTTCTATGTTATCAGCAACAGACCCTATTAGTGTCACAGCAACACTTAAATCTCTTGGAGCTTCCGAACTTTTGAATACTTTGATTGAAGGTGAGTCTCTGGTCAATGATGGATCTGCGTTTGTGTTATGGGAAGCATTTTTTGAAAATACAGTTGAGGAAGGAAGTTTATCAATTGGTGCAATTGTTGGAAGTATTTTTCGATTAAGTATTGGTGGTATGGCTATGGGTATTGCTTTTGGTATTGCATCTCTAGTCATTTTAGGTCTTGTTTACGATGAATTTGAAGTTGAAACGTCACTTACTGTTATTGTTGCATTCTTAGGTTTCTGGACAGCTCAAGCTCCCTCAAAATTGTCAGGTGTTATTTGTAATGTTGCTTCAGGTTTAGTCATATCTGCTTTTGGTCGGCATCTTATTACTCCTGCTGTCCGTGAACCGCTCGCTGAGTTCTGGGAACTTTTAGGATGGATCGCCAATACCATTGTCTTTGTACATGCTGGTGTCTTACTTACTGCTTTTACCTGGTCATGCTCTGGAGCACCTAATGAATGGTATGATTATCTATATATTTTTGGTTATTATCTATATCTTCAAGTAATTCGTATGGGTCTTATTTTTCTTTTCTTACCAATTATGCGTTTACGTAATCAATGGTTTGGATGGAAAGAAGCCTTCGTCGTTGGTTTCAGTGGACTTCGTGGAGCTGTGTCATTAATTCTCGCTTTGGAGGTTGCCGGTAATGAAGAGATTCCAGATGAAGTTCGATCAAGAGTTGTGTTATGGACGACGGGAATTGTCGCATTAAGTTTACTTGTGAATGGAGTTTTAGTGAAGCCTTTAATTAGTGGTTTGAAATTGGACAGAGCCAAAAAGTCAAGAGAAGATTTCTTACAAAGAGCACGTGCACTTATGGTTCAAAAATCTTTAATGATACTAGATGTTTTATGTATTGAAACAAACTTCAAATCAGTTAGATGGTCATATGTATTGAAAAGTGTATTACCTCATGAATGGCTTGAAGAAACAGAACATGCTGAAGGATATCGTGATATTATCGAACAAGTACTTGATAATAAACGAGCTACAATGCGTAAAAGTTTGGACATTGTCAGAAATGAAGCCAATGAAAAAATGCTTCATACGCACATTGGTCAGAGAATGAGTGCAGAATTTGGAACTCAATCAGTGTTTTCAACTCCGAAAATTAGTCCACGTGCTTCAAGATATGATTATGCTTCTGATATTGCACGTTATTCACGTTCTCCATCCATGACAGCTGCTGGATCTGCCTTTGTTTTTAATAATATGGGTAAATCTCCTGGTTTGGCTTCTCCTGCTTTTGGTAGGCGTATACCGTCACGTTTTCAAGAAGCGGCAGCTGGGGAAGACGTTTTGGGAGTTGGATATAAGGCTACTGGTGGTGTAGGTAGTAATCGTACAAGTATGGGACAAGCGACTACTGGAAATGCTGCTCCACAAACGCCAATGTTCCGTGATGCTAGGATTGTTCCAGTAACACCAATGTCCAGAATTCCAATGACACCAATGTCAATGGGAATTGGATCTCCCATGTCAATGATAGGGAGTCCGGGCTTTCAACGATCAGTTGATGCTGATTTGGAACGTTATGGTGCAAAACTTGGTCCACCTGCAATCACTTCACCGTCAGGAATTCATCGTGAAGTAGCAGCTTTACATCGTAGTGCAGTAGCTCCCGGAGAACATGATGATTTAAATGAAAAAGATCGTGAAGTACGTCGTCGTTTATTAACAGCAATTTTATCACATGTACGTGCTGTTTCAAACACAAGTTTGGTGGAATTTAGTGTATTACATAGTCTTGAAGAAGATTGTCAAAAAGCATTGGATGCCAATGAAGAAGGTCATCAATATGATATATTTTCATTTTTAGACAATTATTCCGTGTTATCAAAAGGTCCGGTATATCATTTATTCATCAAAGCACTTGAAGGTCGCAACTTTCGTGGTGAAATGGCAATCACAACAGCGTTTGTCATTTCTGGAATTATGACAGAGGTGTTGAAAGAAGGTACTTTACTTGAATCAGAAATCGTTCAATGGCAGGCTGAAAAATTATATGAAGGAGCAGCTGCACTTTTAAATCGTTTTGAATCATTGAATCCAGATGCATTTGAATGGGTTGAGTCACAATTCGCTGTTTATATGACACAGGACAAACAAGATAATGTGCTTCAAGATTTATTAGAAAGTGGAATTGTAGACGATCAAGAATATCATACATTACATGAAGAACTTGTTGATGTAAGACGTTCATATGTTCATCATCGTCATGCCATGTTCCAACGTAACCGTAAGAAATTACCTGAACGTCCCAACCCTCGTCAATTGTTAGCGAAACATCCGTTATTTTCCAAGTTACCTCGTCAACTCATGCAAGTTGCTGATCGATATGGGGAATTAGTTCATCTGAAGTCTGGTCAGGCATTACAAGCTGAACGTGGATCTTTGGTACTTATTTTAGATGGATTAATCAGACCTGTAGGAGAAACTATGCTTCCACCAGCACATGGTAGCTCAACAGCTGGTGGTCAGGGTAATTCACCGTCTAATCGTGCAGAAGATGAAGATACTGTTGACGTTGGTGACCACACAGCGGGAATCAACGCATTAGGGGCGGGAGCTGAAATGCATTGGTGTTTCCCTAGGAATAATGTTTTTTGTGGACCAATTACAACTTTAAGATCCCATTCCAATATCGATGGAAGTGGTATCGAAATCGAAGAAGGGCGTGCATTAGATACTCAATTTGGATGTTGTGAAATTGCAGGAAAGGCAACAGTATTTACACTTCCCGTGAAACAAGTGAAAAGAATAGCAAAAGAAAGCGTAGACTTCCGTTTGGAAATTACACGTTCTCTTGCAAGACAAATTGTTCTTGAATCATTGACAGATCAACGCCCGTATAGTCTCTCTCAATTCATGGATAATGTATCGGGTGGTTTGGATACTCATACTGTTATCGGTCGTGCCACAAGAGTACTAGAACGTTTACCATACATGAAAGTAATTGCACTTTACAATGGTGACATGTCATCTCTACATATTCAAGGTCCTGGTGTCTTATTGAATGGAACTGTTCGTGTTTCAATTGTGGATACGAGCGGTCTTATTGGAGCTATCAATTTACTTCACGAGGAAGTAACAGGTCCTGCGTTATTACCTGCCGGTGGTTTATTACTCGAAGAAGTTCTGAGTCCTGAAGATGCAAATGGAATGCAAGGTGATGGGCCGGAAGAAGGTAATGGTAAAGTAGAAACCGAAGGTGCAAAGAAAGTGGCGGAAGGAGGTCAAGTACAATCTGAAGCCACAAAGAGAGAGGCAGAAGTAGTAAAAGAAATTTTGGAAGCTGCTGACGCACCAGAGCCAGAGATAGAGGTACAAACTAAGAAGAGAGCTCAACCGGCTGAACGCTCTGCGCCTATTCTTGTGAAGCGAGTTTTGGCTCATGTTTTAATCGAAGAAGTAGGGACTGACGAGTTAGGGCTTGATGAAACTGCTATCAAACGATTACATCGATGGACTCAGGACGATGAAATAGTTGATATGAATGGTCGTTTCGGGATGAATCGCCATGTTGAACTTGCAGCGTTGACTCACGTGCACGTTCATCAACATGAATGATTACTGATTCGGTTTTCGGTTTTTTCGTTGTCTCCTCCTTCTTCCTTCTTCCTTCTTTCTTCCCTTCCCTTTTTTTTTTATGGTCTATTTCCTGTCCGCCAAATGGGGAGTAGTGCAGCACAGTACATTTTTGATTGTTTCGGATTCTGCGAGTCTACTGTCTTTTTTTTTAGTAATTTTAATTAATGGCCAAACTTTAAAAACTTTAAAAACTTTGGCCATAAATTTAGAGTACGCTTTGGTACAAGGGGTAAAAGCATTCATTCCGCACACTGTACTAAGTTTAAAGACTTAAAAAGGTACTACTGTAATGCACGGTAATGCGTAATATGCATAACATTATTATTATTATGATATTGGCCAAAATGTTGATGTACTTTAGTTATCTCACAACCGCCCCTAGTCTGCAATGCGAATATTTTCATACACCCGCAAGTCATCTTTCTCGTAACCGTTTATCTGTTCCAAAGCAAAAAAAAACATGTTGTCTAGTGTCATCTGGAGTGTGCCTATAGCAGCCGGTTTAGCGTATGCTCCCTATTTCGTACGTGGTATAATCGTAACCAAGTTTGGAAAGTTGGATAGTGCGAAGCCGAGAGATGAATCAGGAACGGCGTCAATGCCGAAGCATCTACAAGAATTAGCCATACGTTTAAAAAACTGTCATTTCAATCAATTGGAATCCCTTGGCTTTTACGCAGGTGCCGTTGCCGTCGGTTTAGCAGTTAATGTGCCTCCATCTACAATGCACCGTCTAACTTCTTGGTATCTTAAATCTCGTCTAGCTTATGTACTTGCTTATTCTGCTCCTCAGGTCGCAGGTGGTATGCTTCGATCGTTTTCTTTTGTAGCATCTATAACTAGTTGTATTCTTATTTATGCAGCAGCAGCTAATACCGCCTCTGGCTCTGCTTGATGTTAAATTTATTCAAGAACTTTGTTGACAATTGACACATGATCAAAAGTAAAAAAATGCATTGGATCACTACGATGATGTTTCAACGCTTTTTTCACGTTTTTATCGGCAATCCTTTGTCGTCTAGCAACCCTAGCCTTCATTTCAAATTCTAATTCCGCTTTTCTAGGTCCATATAAATCCTCACGAAAAACATTAACGTACACTTGAGATTCATTTATAACTTGACTCCAAGCTGTAGCATCTGATGAGTGAATTAGTTTACCTAAAATACTAGAAAGTCTCAATAAATGTTCCACATCCAATCTAGCATACAGTAAAGCAGTATCTGATAATGGTCGTAGTAACCAAAATTCATTATCACCTTTCATAGAATCTTTAACATTGTTTTTCACTTGTATGTCATGATCATTAACGAATGAAAATTTTTTTAATAACGTTTTTAAACTTACTGGCAATCCATCTTCCATTTTCATTGATCTTCTTAATATAAAAAATGCTACTTGCGTATCTATTACTGATGACAATTTTATATTAAATTGATGATATAATGCATCTGAATCATGACGACAATCATGCATTACTTTATAAATTGCTTCATCCTCTAATAATTTTTTTAATCCTCCTTTTTCAAATAATGATTTACCATGCATTTCATCATCTTGATTCGAATCAATTAAATCAAATATGATTACTGTTTCTTCATTCGCTATTTGAATTAAACATAATTTTCCTGTTCGTGATAATAACACTCCTTCACAATCTACAGCTATATGAGTACTTGTAGATAGTTTATTAACTGCTGCCTGACATTGTGCTACGGTGTGCACTAGAATTGTCGGTACTTGCTGCTGTTGTTGACGTCTTGTTGAATTTATACTGACGTTTGAACTTCGACCATATGTAGAAGCAGCACCTCTCCCGCCATGTCGAAATATATTTGGAGGCAACGGTGGTTGAGGTGAAGTATAAGTTGAGTTATTATATTGATGATGTTGAGGACGAGAAGAAGAGGAAGCAGAAGAAAAAGTTGTGTTGTTGGTATTCATCATTGATTTCTTATTATAATTATCAGTGAAAGTTCTTCGATGGGCAGAACTGTTACTATGTGGACGACCAGGTGCTCCTCCTCCTCCTCCTCCTCCTCCTCCTCCTCCTCCTCCTCGTAGATCGGGTCGTTGCTGTTCACCTGGCTTTCGTTTCTTTCTCATCAACGGACGACCACCACGTGTTGTATACGGAGATGGTGTTGACGATGGAGGCGCGGGGGCTGATGACATCATTGCTGAACTGCCGCTATACGAATGGTGGTGTGCTCCGTGCATCATGTCTCGTTAGGAATTTTTAAGTGAGAGATGTTTTCGTTCATGATTGTGCAGATGACATCATTCCCGATTTTGCCGCCAAGCCCCGGGTT
>JAULBU010072128.1:0-29419 GCA_032358235.1 Odonthalia washingtoniensis | reverse complement strand
ACATCGGAATGCAGATTCAGTGCGGAATTATTCATGACTGATATATTGCAGTAATAGTGTCTGACTGAAAAGTATTGATAAACTTGGAAAGCCGTACAACGAAGGACCAGCACGGAGTACTTTATTTGAAGATGAGCGAAGAAATGAATTGAATGGAAATACGGACGAAGATTTGGAATAACAGAACATGTAATGTGACATAATATAATGTATACGACCATGTTACGTGGGGTAATTATCTCCGTCATCCTCCTCATTATCAGTAGGTAGATATCTGAACGAATCCCTTTCCCTTTAAAAACGATTCATGTAGAACCGTTTCTTCTGCCATGGCAACTGTTCAGTGAACTAATCAATTCCCGAAATTGGACCGCAATACATGTACAGATGAACATATGGTATTAAATTCAATGATATCATACCATTCTCCTGTTTCCAAAATATGTTCCACGGAACTTGTGTCTGCGCCATGTCTTGTGTAGTAAACCTCATCAGATGTAGCCCATCGAAGGCATATGAAGTTCAGACCTTTATCGACATTGTCTAGAGGCTGAGTGAATTCAATGTATTGTACGAAAGCCAAATTCTTCCTGTCGATAGAACGGCATTGTTTCGTTTGGAATGGGAGGAGGACCTTTGCTATATAGTAAATGGGACTACTTCCGTCACCAACCTTTATAAGGACAAATATATTCTTTTTATTCTTGCTCGGACCGAACTGTGTTCTTGAAAATATGCGTCGCCTTTTACCGCGATGTGGCGGAGGAGGTCTGTAATTTTCAATATTTCTAGAACTGTCATACTGTTGTAACTTTGGAAGATGTCCGCCAACTATGTACCCTGACTTGACAAATGTGAGAGAAATTTCGGAGTTTGTAAGCAACAGATCGTGGTTTCGGAAGTAGGTCTGAACGGGATCCGTGAAGACTGTCAGACTGGTACGTGACAAGTTTTTCAATATTGGAGTAAGAAATTGCGTTTTGGATTCGTTACACAGTCCCAATGTTTGTCTTGTGGCAAGAGACTGTTGTAACGAAACAAAAATACCGTCCAGTACTAAATATGGTGATAGCTGTGTTTTACCTTTAGCCGTAGTAGTCGTCCAGGTGGAGTGAGGTATATAAATCTGGATAGACCGTTGTTTTAGAAATGCAGCATGTTTTGAGCTTCGACATATATTTGAAATTGTTGGTACCATATTTTTCACCGTTTCATCCACTCTTTTTGCCATCCTATTGGAAATAGACCGATATGACTGTTTGAAGAACGTATTGAAGTGCTCATCAGGTGATGCATCAATAATATTTAGACTTCCAAACCTAGAGAGGTCTTCTACTAGAAGACGGGTAGTACCATGTGGTATAGTAAATGGAACTTCAATGTGTGGATTCCAGTATCGCAATGTTTTTGAAGTGTTTCTATACATTGTAATTTGAGAATAGCAATTCTGTCCCCGATATCAGATATCGATTCATGTGACCATCCGAGGGAGTTATTGTCGTATAGAAAATCTTTCATTACTGTTGTGTAATTTGTGCAAATGTTTGTCAAAGGAGAACCATCCTGGTAACCAGTGATTCTATCAATATATCCTACCACGAAAGGGAAAAAAATATCCAAACAATTATAATCTTTTCCGTCCAATATTCCTCGAATTGAATTATTTAGGAAGAAACCGTTCAACTGTTGGGACTTCTCCCTTGTTGAAAAGTCAAAATCGACACCGGGTGCACGGAACTGGTTTTCTGCAGCAAGAAGTGAATTAAAAGCCCGTAATAATGCCACACACTGTGTCTGAAATGTTTTCTCATTCTTCCGCTTGTCCATGAATTTCATTTTTAAAAATGGACTTGAAAGATATATCATGAAACATGTTTTGATTGCTCTAGAAGTACCGATATGAAGGTTATGTAATGGTTCATACGTAAACATTGAGAACAAACCTGGAAGAAGTAGGTGCGGATGTCTCTTCTACAGCTTTCTCAGGAATGGGACCCATGGCGCAACAGAAATGTCCAGCAGAATTTGTTGTGCTTCCATTTGTAAAATATTCTGCTCTGTCATTGACGACGCTGTATTTGTTGATTTCAACAAAGCGTAACAGCATCGCTTCCAGTTCGTACATAGTGAACCGTTCTGAGAGGCGATAATGCAAATATTGGACCAGTCTTGAAATTGGTTGAAGTTACCAACCATCTCACGAATGGTCGTGTGGTGGTAAAGTTATGTAGAACTCCAGACATGTCTGTGCTTTATGGTATGTCACAGAAGTATGACAATATTACAGGGAAGAAATTCCAATTCATCTTGTTGTTTGTACATACCGTAAAACTTTCCATGGAATTTTCAATTAACAGGGCAAGAACCGTTGTCATTTGGTCATGCAACGAAACCATTTTACACCATCTCGACCGCGCACTGACGAGGTCAGTGGGACGTGATCATCAATTGCAATAATGTCATCACTCTTTGTGTCAGTATTACTGGAGTAGTTCTCTATGAATTTATCTGACTATGATACTTGTAAACCAACAGGAAGAAAGCCAACTAAAGTATACTCATGGTATATCATAAAACGTCTGAATTGTTCGTACATATCCAAAAATGTGACATGTATGGGATAACCAACTAAGGATTGCGACTTCAAAGTTGTTGCCGTTTTATCGGTGTATATCTGTAAATTGCCAAGTAAGTACTTTGGCGACGTGTCTCTACTTTGATTCCACTCAATTGAAGACTTCTTATTAGTCATTACATGGTTTCTTATCGACATGTACAACTGTGCAAAGAATTCAGAGTGCAAAGGATGTGAAATATGGTCACGGTCAACCTCGTTGAAACAAGGTCTAAATTTCACATGTGTGGCACTACCGACATTCATTTGTGTGCGTAACACATAAATGACGTCATTTTGTATAGGAAACCTTTTCTATTGTCGTCTGACACAGTGTTGTATGGTACCTCCACTTTTTGAAAACCATCATTGATTAAACTCCGATCTATTGTTCTGTCCACAATTTACATGTATTTCTTTCAATCATTTACGTGGTTTTGAAAAACATCTGTACTAAAAGTATTTAATAGAAGCTTCCAAATTACCCTACGTACAGATTCAACTCAAATTTCTTCTGATAGTGTTACCAAATGATTCGCTGTAACTTTTCCATCAGTGACCTGTTCCAAAGGTTCGAATGCACGTTGATAATCAGGAAGCACCTAGTTCGGTTCATCTCTGTGCTCTCTTTTCACGTCAGGTCCTTCGTAATGGGCATAGGATCTTTCCGTGTGCTGCTGATAACAGTTTCCATTTGTTGCATGTCGCATAGTGTGCAATATATTCTTTATATTGTATTTGCATGACGTGGCATGTCGTTTATAATCAGCCCAAACGTCTGTCGAGTACGTGCAATTCGTTGTATGGCAGAAGAATGTTTTCATTACCATTATTGTGGAATGACACATCCAGAGCTGTCGAATGTGAGATTCGATACGACGACAAGTTCGAACGACACGGAGCTAATGAGGATGATGGTGTGATATGTGCTGATGAGGATGATGGTGTGATATGTGCTGATGATGATTATGATGTGATATGTGCTGATGACGGTGATGGTGTGATATGTGATGATGATGATGATGGTGTGATATGTAATGATGATGATGATGATGTGATTATGTTGGTATAATGATTGAGGATAGTTATACTATTATTGATGATGATGATAATACTACCACTGTTGGTGATGATTATACCATTATTGATGATGAATATTTTGCCATTTGTTGGTGGGGACTATACCATTATTGATGATGATGGTTTTGCTATACGTGTAACTGTAAAAGACAGTACACAGGGAGGCATGAAGGAACTACATGCAAGCAGATGATTTCCATCAATCTCAGTACCCACATGCACTTGGCGAATGCAAGGAAGGGCGAATGGAGTGTACTGTAATGACACGTTGGAAAGGACACCTTTATAGTGCCACGAGGGATGGACGGTTACACTATGCCAGACTGGCAGACACAGAATTCACGCGTACCAAGTGCGGAGCGACACGTGGGGACATGAGAAGAGATAGGATTGCAATATCTAATTGAAAAATTAGTACCGAATCCTCGACTATAGTGGAAACACACTACACGTGTTATTATCATTCATTCTGGGTCAAAAGTAGTATACATACCATCATGATAATAAAGACAATGAATTTAATAAATGGTAGACATTTATCACAGACAACCAGAACCCCAGCATTAAGATACATCTAGTAAGTATCTCAAGCTATCGAAAGGTAGACCCCGACTTAGAGATATATAACAGGAACCACGCTCACGGACTGGCCAACACCAGTGGCGAGGAGCAGAGAAAATCTCCACGAACTAAAGCGTGCCCGATTGTCTGTCGATAGCGTTGAATCGACGGAGCACTAACCATGCTTCAAACCAGAGAACCCACAAAGCTACTTAGCCGCAGAGGGGATCCGGTTTACCCCGCTCATCCAAAGACAGCGGTAAGTCCTAACTAACCTTATTCACTGCCCCCTTACTCTATATCCACATATCGAGGTCTCATATTAAAGTTGCGTTTTAGATACTTTTTTGAGTGCTTAGCCTTGGCTACTAGGTTGCATTTCGACAAGACCGATATGGGCCGATGTCACATTCTTTGAATGATTAGAATCTGGATAGAATAACGTTTTAATAAGGACCAACTTATTCACGGATATTTCTTACTGTCTACTGTCAGTACCAGTAGTCGATTTTGCCATTATGAGTAGTCAAAAGACATATAATCATGATCCAATTCAAAATATGTAAATAGTTTCCTCCGCATGGAGGCCGAAAAAGCGCAGGAAATTAAATGATTGATTTTCTGTTGAAAAAAATCCATAATTTAATTTTCGGCAATTTTTCGGCCTCCATATGTAGGAAACGTTTTTGCAGGAAACAAAATATTTAATTTTTTGCGACAAAAATCAATTATTTAAATTTCTGCAAATTTTTGGCCTCTATATGGAGGAAAGTTTTTTAAATATTTTCTGTTGTCGACAATTTTCAAGTAAGATGACAGCTTGTAATAAATACATGACATCGGAAAGAAATGACAGGAACATATACACAATTAACTAGAACCGTTTCTGAGAACAAACGTACATTTTTTAGCCTACATGTAGAAATAAACTTAGACATGTAAGGTAAACAAATATATATTCATTCAAGGAGCAATTGTCAACATAGCAGTGAATCTTCAACACCTGCCATTCCCCAATCATCCATATTTTGGGGTTCATCGTCACCGCCATCATCACTTTCATCGGATTCTCCATCGCTATGGACACGACTGGAAGGACTGCTTGAAATTTGCGATGTATGAACAGATAGCGGTTGAATTTTCCGGCGAAAATTACGTCCATATGCGTATGAAATAACATCTTTCAAATTGCTATCGCCAGGGATAATATACACATGATACCTCAGTGCTGCGCCATTCCATCGTGCAGCTGCATGGCGAAAGTAACCATTTCCCAATAAAATAGACTGTGGGGATTTGAATTTCATGCATTTACAAACAACTTGAAATTCTGTCCTTTTCCTCTTGACTGAAATGGACAAAACGATGGGACCCAGCAGCTATCCATATAGATACACCTTCATTTGCAGTTGCAATTTTGAAGTAACCGGGGGAACGACTCTCCCTGAAGTCGAAATCATTGTGACCATATTGTGGCGGACAAATCCCACCAGTGATCAGGAAGCGACCATCTCCTTTTGAAATTTTTGTTGGCCATTTCCAATTGTTATCTAAGTCCCATGAGGCGCACAACAATTCAATCCATAATTCCAGTGCAGCACGGAGTTTAGCTATCCATACATAGTCACGATAACTTTCCATTTGATTTTAAAGTATACTTCTTGTACTGGAGTAACGTCCAATGACATTGTTTTTGTCATATTCGTCACTTCCAGAATTAGCATTGTTGATAATAGGACCTCTATTGCTTTCATATTTCAGCGCCTCTTCCCCCGGAAACCATGTTTGAATTTCGGTAAAAAGTTCACTAATTATTTGTGAAGGAAATTCATGACTTATTTAAAACGCTTCTATATACGTCCTTCTCATAATGTCATCCATGTCGAATGGATCAGACATACTATCCAGAATGTAGTACCTATCACTATCCAATTGCTGTTTCTTCCTGCTTAAGGAAGCAAGTCCACAGATTCCTTCAACATTCCTTCTTGCATGTAACCATTTCTCCGATTCTGTGTCATCTCTGCGAGGTTCCATATGTTCTGCTTGAATGTAAGAAGCCCAAATCCAAGCGATAGCTCTCAATGCTAGTATTTGAACATACGTAAAAAAGACATGCGTACGATGAGAATCTGGGATTAGGGCTGACTTCAGCAGGGTCTTGGTATCATATAAAATTTAGACATCCACTGCTTTCTTTACTTCTCCGTCCGTCCTGTCAATCTTGATTTTTCTCGTGTATAATTGCCCTAACGAGGTCCTTATTTAATGTGGGTAACTACTCGCCATAACAATATGATCGAAACGTCGAGATGGTAATATTCATAACACTAATATAATGATAATTATATATATATGCTAACTTTGATAAAGATAATAATAATATATATTGATAATAATATATAAAGACAATAATATCGTTGATAGCGTTGATAAAGGTAATGATATTAATTATAACGTTAATTTTAATTATATATAATAATATGAAGGTATGTGGTAATGATATTAACAATGTTATAATGACCAATCGAATTGATTTGTGTGGATGGTTTACCGTGATAGCAATAGGGCCGAGTGGTCATTAGTGGGGTCGTACACGTGTTACCTGGATGTGCAATTAACGCGTGAAGCGATCAACTCGAAGGAATATTACTTTGATCTATGGGGCGACTCGATTTCTGCCGTCGCTAGATGGCTTCACGAACTGGGAGCCACGATACTAATGAATATATTCTGCCTTTCTACCAACTCTGGTTTAGCAGTTGTAGACGGTCGTTCTCACGGTTGTTAGGCGTGTGACAGATTGTATTTACTATCTATGTTTGACGATTGGGTCAGTTGAGGAACTTTGGTCTGAGTCTCCTCTCGCCAGTTGTTGAAACTTGGTAGCGTTCGTGAAAATTCCGAGTTTCTGGGTTTTTCTATTAAATTTCTACCTCTTTGTTTATTAACCTTGGACTCCTCGTCAGTATGTTATTTATACTGGAGTCGGGGTCGACTATGGGCTGTGAAAGTATTACACTTGTGTATTAGAATTCTACTGTTGACAATGTTCTAATTTGTTTCAGTAGATTCTAATAAATCTAAAACACGTGTATCGTGGACTGTATTATTCTGTAATTGAATAGCAATTCATCGTTGTTACTGTCATTGGATAATGTACAGTAATTTCGTGATGTGTAGTTTCTTTTGATAATTCTCCTTTGATGTAACCATTATAGTCTGGTCCCCTTTTACCCTGTTTGCATTTCATGACCTGATAATATCGAGTCAATGCTATCGTTTTGCCATACCGTGATGATAATGGCTTCTTCTTCGCTATGCCGTGATGATAATGGCTTCTTCTTCGCTATGCGTTTTATTTCTTATTATATCGCGATGATAGCTTCTCCTCGATGCGTCTTCCGTATCTTTACTCGCATCCTTTCTCTTATCTTCTCCTCCTATCGCCGTATCTCTCTCCCTTCTCTTATATTGATCTTATCTTCATTCTCTTCTTACCCTCTAACCGTGTATCTTTACTTACTCTCACCGTGTCTACCTCTCTCATCTTCGTGTCTATTCATCTATCTGCCTTCCTCGAGAGTCACACGAATAGGATCATTTAGTCGATTAGTTATGACGAATCGACATCTTGCCCGTGTGTCACGACTTTAATTCTCCCTCGTAAGTCCATGGAAGGTATCCGGTGTAACATTTTGTCTTCGGTGTTGCAGCATTTATTCAATGATCACTACATCTCTACACCTCTTGTTCGGTCCATTCTACATGGCACTACATCCAGGTGGCATAAAATTTCGAGGCGATTTGTTATCGTAAGGGCCGATGTCATCTGCCACGGTAGACAGTGGCACAGGCCTCGCCATTAAATTTACTCGTTTTTTTGATGTTGAATTAGCAGGTAAAACGATTCGTTTTGTTGATGTTGACCTTCCACTACTTTCCGTTGCTTCACTCTATGGCGTGTCTTCTTCCAAGTCAGACAACATGGGATTCTTTGCCTTCGCCTTTAATTTTTTGCCCGAGGTTCTTCCTCATCACTACTCTGTAGGTCAATAATTTTACGTTGTTCCATTTTCTTGCTTATAGTATGTGCTGGAGGAATTCCATGGACACCCATTCCTCTTGTTTCTTCTCCTCATTCCAACTGTCATTACGTTCTTTCAAAAATTACTGCCTTATTTTCTTGACAAGTCCATCATGGCGAGCACTTGAACGGGTAACCAGTTTTCCAATCCTATTTCCAACACCATACTCGGAAATTCTCATGTCATTGGAAAAGTTTACATGAAAAGATTGCTTCCTTGATCGTGTCTCTGGGATTAAAACGTCCATTAGTTCCTGCATTTTCGTCGGAACTTCTTCTTATGGTAAATCACATTAACCGTCCGCAATGGCTTCCAACAATGTCTTCATAGACATTAAGAAATTATTACCAAGCCGATAGAAGACATTTGAATCAAATGTTCCCTTTGCTGGGCTTCCAAAATAAGCTTCAGATGCATCCAGGAGGTACATTATAGTCTCCTCCGTACCGTTTATGAGTATTCCACTGTCTAAGTACGTAACTCCTATTTTACCAAAATCTTTCCTAGTTCTAAACTGCGGTATGGCCTTGATTCCTTCCATGACAGATTTGAATCTGACAAGAATCTTTCACACACGAGCGTACGATTCGTATGTTGAGGTACTTTTTTTATCAATGAAATTTGTTGTTTCCATGACACTTGCAATATCCACTGTCCTTGCTTCTTCAAACGGTATCTTATATTGTTCGGCAAAGGTCTCGGCATATCGTATGACACTGTTCATGATGTCAATGAACGAAATGTCATTTTTTGTCTTTGACGATTATTTGGTTTGAGACCTGCTGAGATTTATAACTTCCCACGGTGTCATAATCGCCTTACAATTCCGTACGAGAAGAGATAAACGAATAGAATACAATATCTTGCCCAATTTGTTTCGGAAGTGAGCATTCCACCAAGAATTTGGAATACGGGCAGGGAATGTCTCTCGTCCACAATAACTAATGAATTGTTCGGACTTTAGTAAAATTTTATCTGTTTCCTGGCTGCATAATTGCGAGATACCAGTATACTTGCCGTCAACATCTTCAGATTCGAAAGTCACTGAAATCATTCCGAAAAAAACTTGATACCGCTCTTCTTTAAAGGATGTAACGGATAAATCGGTGTTCACATCCATCAAAGGGTTCTTGATGTTTCTGACTTGACTGACTCGAAGCCATAATTCGGCAGTCTTATAATTACTAAGATGAAAGTCAGTAAGCGTAACAGAACTCCCACTATCGGTATCCTCATTACCATCCCTTTTCGCGCGTTGAATTGCGATAATCTTCATCGCTTGAGAATCCCAGCAATGAACACCATCTTCTGATTCCAAATCACGGAGGATGGCTGGGTTGATACCTCTTCTATTGTTTTCATAATACGGATATTCTCGTTCCTCATGCATCGCCTTGATTTGCACATCGAATATTTCCACTCTGTCAAATATGTCATCCAGTGAAGACGTTGCCCATTTTGATATACTACCTGAGTTAGTTCCATTTTTATTTTTAGCACTCAATTTCACTGTACCAACAAGTACTGCACTCATATCCGAACAATCAATTCCACGACACCCTCGGGATGACTTCACCACTTCAACGGAATCGTCATCTAGACAGTACAGCTCAACAGAAACATCAGGAACTATACCCCTTGCTGCTGCATCAGTACCTTTTCCCTCTCCAATTATCAGCTTGTGGAATAGTTTTTCACATCTTGCCGGTAGTCAGAGATGCATGAGACACTTTCCCTCTGCAGATGCAGAAGATGGCGAAATAGTTTATTATAGAAGTATTATGTTGTAGTTGAGAAATATTGGAGTCAGTTGATGACGGCTGGTTGCGAAGAAGAATATCATAATGTTGCGCGTAATATATATAACAGAAAATATTGCGATTTGACAATGTTTTGATTCGTATGAATTTGCTCCAGTTGTATGACTTCGATGATCGGTTTGTCTTCTTTGTTATCATAAACGGAACTGTTGTATGACTTTCCAAATCGGACCGAGCTTCTGTAACGACACAATACTTCTCACGTGTACGGGTGCGTTGTACTCATCCGTCGTATATTGTCCTTCTACAAGACGAGAAAGGGGGAGAGGGGAAGAGGGAAGTATGATTATAATGTAGATATTGAGTGATGAGTGAAGACCAGGCTAGAAAACTCAAGTCGCTCAAAGCTTTTATGGGGAAAGTTGGTCTCTATTAGACACAATAAAACTAAAATGGTGCGCTAAAGTAATAACTCAATTTGGATAAGCATAGGAAAAATCATAAAATAGGTCAAACAAATAATAATGAGAATTCCTTTAGAAGTATAAAAGAAAGAAATTTTTACGAACCTGATTAAAGAGGCAGGAATGAAAAAACATGAAAGGAAACGTATTAAATAATAAGAGTGTTGGTCACTTCTATATACTTAATTTGGAGAGATAAAAGGATTGAATGTGAAAAGGCATATATTGAAATAATTAGAGTGCAGATGTTCTGCAAACACAAATTAGAGACACGGAAATAGTACACGTCAAAAGACAAGTATTAAATTAATTGGAGTGTAGGGATACGAAACGTGTAGTACGCGACTATTAAAGTCGCGAATACAGTAGTCGACAAATTTGTTGTTATGTGTATGTACAGTAGTAATAAATGAACAGTCCCAGATTTTGGAGTGGTGGACGTCGCGAGAAAGGTACACTCATTGTTCAATGGGAAAGTTACACAGAATTCTTTCGAATATCATGGAGAGAGACTTTGAACTGGTCATCTTTGTCAAAGAATTGGCAGGATTATGTTCAGTTCGAATAAATCCAATGTTAGTTATCTCCTCATTTTTGAAAGCAGTACGGAAACATGTAATGTATATCATGGGACGTTTTTATTTGAAATAACTTGCTTCGGTGATAGCATAAAACAAAGATTTTGAATCAGTAAACATTTTCAGAGGTAATTGACGGTTATAAGGATTTTGTAAGTCAAGGCGGAGAGTATATCCATAGTCAAATGTAGCAGAGAAAGCAAATATTTCGGCAGCGACAACACTATGAATGACTCGTTTACATTTCTTGCTGGCATAATACAAAATATTGCATGCATCATTTTTTTCACATAATAATACAATATAGAAAATTTGAGATGAGAGATCTGAGTTGTTAGCAAATGAGGAATCGCTGAAAATGTGTAAATGTAAAATATATTCGTCTAGATGCGGAAATGTCATACGTAGCTGAGCTGTTTTCTTGAGATGACGAATAATCGTATTGATTAATTTAACGGAGTCTGGAGAGAATGAGTATTCGGTTTTCTGGGCTTAAGAGCTGGTAGAGAAACAAATGTCTGGACTAGTATGATTAATCCATGAGAGTTTGGCACGAGCTCTACGAATATGGGAGAAGATAGCATTAACTGACAAAGTTGTGAGGTTGTCAATGTAGTTTGACTGAATTATATACAATGTATTAGTAGCATATATGTCGATTCCAGAAAATGTGAAGTTTCCAAGTATACGTTTACGACAATCGAATTTCTGAAGAGTTTTATCAGTATGTTTCTCAAATTCAGCAGTACCATTATGGAAGTGGTCATCTACATAAGATCCAAGAAGTCCTTCTAGGTCACCATTAACCGTAGTTTTGTAATTTAATGAGTGTTCGGAAATGCAAGGCTTCATTTCTAAGTGTTCTTCTACGTGATTCTTTGCAGTACGATCCCAATAGTCATTAGATTCTGGCAAACCATAAAGAGGATGAAGTAGTTCTGCAGATTGTATGTAGGCTTGGGTTACATCATGACTCCAAATGTAGAATCGTTTTATAGCAGTAGCGGAAGCAATTACTTTAACGGATGAGTGACGAAGATTTGTACCTGAATGTACTATGTACGCCTTATTTGAGTCTTTATGTCCTTGTGCACGAGACTTGCCTTATACGTTGGGTTATTAGTTTCACAATTTTTAATTGCTAAAACGAGGCGACAGTTGAGTATATTGGAATTCTTAAGTACAGATGAATTAGGAATCATTTTCAAAGTATTACGTGCAACTTGGTTGTCAATTTCTTTCTGTATGACAGGTACTAATTATGGCATATTTTTACGTGTGTCCCAAGGTTGGAGACTATCAGTAAGACAGATTTCGGATTTCATCAATTCAGAAGAAATTTTACGTGTAGATGATATCATATTGTGAAGTATTTCACAGTACCTATTAGATAGGATAGCTGGACAACTATAATATGGACGTAATTGATGAATAGAGTGTTGGATTTGGTCTCCAGTCAATAAAAGCCTGTTTACGAACTATTTTGATAATTTTGAATGCACCAGACCATTTTATGTGTTCTTTTTCGATGGAAAAAAGAACTTGATCACCTGGTTTGTAAATGTGATCCGAAGAATTAGGCAAGTTCGAATTTATCTCGCGATTTACACGTTGTTCGTATATGATGGTTTCTATTTCTTTTCTTGATGCTGATAGTGCGTTCATACGATCTATTTGATTAGGGTGTTTTGTATTTACAGCGAGAAAGCGAGGTAAAACTCCATAAACCAGAAGTGATGGTTCCAAACCATTTGTATTCATGGTTTCGTTCATGTCTTTATTGGCGAGAGATAGTGCCATTTCGAGATTGCATACTGGATGGTTCATTCGAATTTTATTATATATTATTCTTAATGGGCTGTGATATTTTTCTCCGGAACCAATAGAATTGTGACTTTCGACACCACTTAGTTCAAGTTGCATACCAGTAAGTTTAGTATAATCTAAGAGTGTTTTGGATGTGAACTCAGATCCTTGGTCAGCCTTAAATTTGTCGGGATATTCCGTGTAGATCGATGCCCAACACAAAATAAATGTGCGCCAAATGTTTTCAGTAGTGCAATTTGTTAAAAATTGAATACAGTAGGAATAAATGAACAGTATTATTGATTTTCAAATATTATTATTTTTATAAAAAGGTAATAAAATATAATAAGACAAATTGTGCACGAGAAGGCACTGAAAAAAGAGGCAATATTTTGGATACAGTAGTTGGTATGTCCGGCCATTATGTACAGTGATTGGCTATATTGCTGATTTGGGGTAACGTACGGTGCAAATCAGTCTTCATTAGGGAACAGGAGGCTCACAGTACGAAACGGATACATTAGGGTACTACAAAAACCATAATATGCCACATGTAATGTACAGTTACTATTAATAACTGTACATTAAACGTGGCATCGTATGGTTGTAGGTGTGTATGCACTAAAGTAACTTGTGACATGGCCATGTCCATGTAATGAATGCCAGAAATGCATCTTGAATATAGCAAGCAAAACATGAACCCTATCCATTCATGGTCAACATCCTTCAATACGGTTGCCATACCTAACGAAACAAATTTGCTAAAATTAGTGTTTCGCACTGTAGGAAACCTGTAACCATTTTATTGGCTCAGTACATTTCCTTCCCAACAGTGGCAGAGTTTCTAAATCTTTTCGCCATGGGAAAAAGCCCGTTTCGGTCGAAAAATTTTAGATTTGGAAACTAGGGACCGCCTTCACTCCTTATGTTCTACATTACGCCAAAGACTGTTTTCGAATACCCCCGTGATTTTTCTTCAGCTTTCCACTGCAATTCTGCGTTTTAAAAACGCGCGTGCCATTGCAAAGCGACAGAAAATAAAACTTGCAAAATATCAGTGCCTTGTCATGCATAGTTTGTCTTAAAAATAATCAATAATAAAATTTGAGCAATCAGAGATGAAATCAATCAAAACATGTTATTATTGCTTTCTACTTGGCTTCATCTCATTGGATACTTTATTAAATACATTTTTGATTTGACTCCTAACTGAAAAATAAAAATTTATAGAAAGGCCCTTGAGCGTCCCCACGTGATACACTGTGCAGTTGTCAATATGGCTGTATTGTCCGACATTGCTGTTAATCTGGTTGTGACTATTTTCGTATGCTGATTGTGGCAAGGATAGATCGGCACAAATTGGTCTTAGTTCGTTTGTCCTTACGGAAAAGTTATTAATCATCCTTAACCACCTGGGGACTACACTTTTGGATGCATTATTTGGGGTTTTGTTTGTAACGAATCTTGGTGCTGTAGTCAGGTTGCCCCTAATCGTGGACGATAAAGGGTCGTCTGGGCCTATAACTATCAATGTGACTGTATTGTCCGACATTGCTGTTAATCTGGTTGTGACTATTTTCGTACGCTAATTGTGGCAAGGATAGATCGGCACAAATTGGTCTTAGTTCGTTTGTCCTTACTTTCGGCCTTCTTTATTTCATCGAAGATACTTGTCGCTGTATTTATAGGTACTAGCCATTTTGTGCCTCTTCATCTTTACTTAAAGCCATGTCAGGCAAATGAATTTCATCTATGCAATAGAGCCTATTACGCACCGTTGCGTTTTCCCTCATTTCTTGGCTCATACTCTATTGCATTCGGTTTTATCATTTCTAATCTGATGGCCCACCCTTTCATTGCCGTTCTTATCCGTTTTCTGAAAGGTCATGTACCATCATAAATGCTACGTTTTCTAATTTATTTGCAAATAATGTTATCTCTCTAATAGTCATTCTGATCATTAGTGTGTAGGTCTCCGTTCAACCAATCGTAGCGTCGTACGTTTGGAACATAGTGTTTCATAGCATACAGAGTTTCACAACAGTACACCACATTAGTGTCGCGTATGAGCCAGGAGGTCATTTGATCGACTCCCGTATTATACCTGTCCGAACAGTACAGTAGTTTTAAACTATTGTCTTTTCTCGTATCTGAGTAATAATATTAAAGAATTAATAATTCTGTTGATTTAATAGATTCGCCACTAATTTTTTTTGCCATTAAGAGCTCCGAACTAGAGCCTTAATTTGCACTTAAAATCAACGTATTCAGATAAAAATTGAAACCGCGATTCCTGTTTAGAAAATGGCCAAAAAAGGGGGTGCAAAAAGGTTGAATTTTAGGTACATGCAATATCTCGCACGTTTCCGAAAAACATGCGCTATTGCACGTTTTTCAAAATATCGCACGTTAAAGTTACAGGCGTATTGTAACATGTGAAAATTCGTATCACATCACATACGATTGATTCATTTTCACATTGTGAAAATGAATCGATCGTAATTTCAATCAATGCTGTCTGTGGTGTGCTGAATTTATTATGGCTGAAATTCTGAACCGTCAGAAAATTGATTTTTTTTAAATCTTCTGACAATTTACAATTTTTTCGAATAGATTCGGGTCCCTCTCGACCCCTCATAATAAGTATATCCCTAATGTTGTATCGTCAACGTAGGTAGGAAAAGCCATGAAATTTGTGATGTGGAGAGACCGGTTAAGAGAGAATAATTCATCTTTTTCAACAACAATGGGTAGCCGTCGTGCTGTTTTGAACTTAACAAAGTTGAAAAATCTCGATTTGATTGTCTGTTCATAGTTCGCAAGCTTTTAATACCCGTCGGTGTTAGGTGTGAAAGTCACGTGTGATGTGTCAGCAATTGATAGGCGTGTCAGCATGGATAATGGCTGACAGGAGAATGTCTCACAAAGAGAAAAAGAAAATGAGAAAAAATATGTACAAAAAATAGAGGAAAGAAAAGAAAAGATAAAAAATAGAAGGTAAAGGAATAGCTGCAAAATGTAGATATTGAAAATATGGATATTAATAGACGATAAACTAAATATAAGATTTGTTCAAATCATAGTAATATATAGCAGTAATGGATGAAATGTACGATAATAGATGATATTGAGAAATTACATGAGTATCATGATGAAGGGTATACCTAATGAATGATACAAGCAGATTATATTGAGAAAAAGAAGAAGAAAAATAAATAAATAAATAACAGGAAGGAAGAAAGTCTCACACTCCTCCTTGCTTGTTGTCATTCAGTGATGTTGAGTGTGTCTATGATGATGCATTGACAGCATCTATTAGGAACTTGTGTTGATTAGGGGGAAGATGTTTAGTTAGAATGTCTGAAATATTCTGAGTTGTCGGTATGAAATGTAGATTTATGTTTGATTAGTTGATATGATGGTGGAGATGATGACATGTCATGTATTGACATGACGTGTTTCCTCCTTTTCGTTTTCCCAGTATGGCGGGCATTGTTATCAACGGAGAAGGGAGTGGCATCGAGGGAAGTTTGTGTGAAGTCTGTTATAATTTTTCGGAGCCATAACGTATCTTGTAATGCTTGTGAGGCAGCGAAATATTCTGCATCACAAGTACTTAATGCAATAGTTTCATGTTTTCTTGACGTAAAGTGTATGGTGTTCCAAATGATGTGTGCAGAGAGGCGGATGTTGAACGTCTGTTATGGGATTCTGCGAAGTCCGAATCCGAGTATGTGATTAGAGGAGAGTCGGAGGAATTGTTGAAAGTTTTCCATTGTTTTTGGTGTTGTTGGGGTATCTAACTAAGTGTTGAAGAAAGTTGAAATGAGTTTTTGTCAGCTTATTGATGAATTGGGCGGGACGACTGGTGGAAAAGGCGATATTGAATCTTGCACCATCTGCAAGATATCGAATATTACTATGTGCCGACATACATAATAGTTTATATTTGTTATTGAGGCATTAGTCTTCGCTGTGATCATCAAAAGCGGCTTTGTGAGGAAGGGGAGTGGATCTGGGGTTAGCATTGTGCAAGTTGAGTTTTTGTGTAACTTTGCTGATAAGGTTTGGTTGAGATAGGGATATTATTTTGTTTTTGTCATAAGATACCGACAATTCAAGGAATGTATGTAGTTGAAAAAGATCTTTGACGCTATGTTTTGTTTTGAGGTTGGTAAGGAAGTGAAGAATGTCCTGCATTTTGGAAGCGGAGACGGGAAAATCGTTGATTGTTATTGATATTAATATTATACTATGTTTTTTTAAATATATACAAGAGTCGGCATGATATTGTTGATAATTGTCTGATATTAAATGGGTGTGTGAAGTCCTGATAGGTAAGTATGGAATGCCGGCTTAAAGCCGTATAAGTTCATTGTTAGTATTCCATATGTACAGTTTGGAAAGGCGAAGGTGCCGTTAGAAAGAGGAAGTTGTTTAACATAGACGATATGATATGGATCATATCGTTTGGGAGTAAATGCGGAAGTAATATCGAAATGACGGATTTCGTGGTTACTTTTTTTAGCGTGTGCGAATATTAATCGGGAAGATGATTTTTGAGCGGAATAGGCACTGATGTGGTAGGGGTTATAGTAAAGCTTCGGCTTCATCAGATCTCCACGTACAGCACACTTTGCTTTCCGAGATAGTATAGATCCATCGGAGTCCCGTTTGTAACAATATGTCATCGTTAACGAGATTGGTTTGAAATTGTTAGTGGGAATGGAGGAGTTAGTTTGCCATTGTATGAAATTGTTGTTATTTAGTTGTTTGATTTCATTGCCGTGGCTATTGCCTATTGTTTAGAGTCGGTATAGTTTAGTAATTGTTTGAGGTGTTTTGGTGCCGGTGTGTCTGCGGCAATGGTCGATGGCGTTTGGTGATGTTGGTATGTTTTAAAAGCTCGGTATGTTGATCGAGAAGGATCAAATTATGGATTTTAGAGTATGAAATCATTTGATCTATATACTGATAGTTGAGATGTATCGGTAATTATGGTGGTATACTGGGTTGCATTATTATTATACAGGAAACGCGCTGGGTGTGATCGTGAATCAATGTTTTTTGGAGGCGTCTGATTGGACGATTGTGACAAGACCGCCAAAAGGTAGAAATGATTTTCGAAATTTTTCATCAGGTTTCCAAATATATATGGGTGATTTTTTCAATTTGGAGCGGGGCACATGGTTGTACTTGAATGTTGCATCTATTATAGAAAAATCCCAATATTGATAAGGGAGATTGCTATGGTCCAGGGATGAACGTGCCACATTCATTAAAGTCCTGTTGATACGTTCAGAATGGGAGTTCGATTGTGATTTTTTTAGTACCTTGATTGGTTAGAAATGATGTCACTACGTGTGATAAATATTCGCGTGCATTGTCAGAATGAAATCTGGTTGCGTGACGGACATGTATAGATTTAATATAATTCATTGTTTCCGGGATTAGTTGGGCCAATTGTTCACGTGATGTTAGAGGTTTCGGAATCACAAAACGTGATGTAGTCTCAAAAAAAGTAAAACTTTGATGATGAGATATGCCAGATGGTGGATATATGGGGCCCATTATATCATTGGCAATGGATGTGCCAGCGATGTTATTGTCAGTATTGGATAGGCGGTGTGGATACTGGACCGCTTTTCCATCTGCGAAGGAGAAACAGGTAATGAAGAAACCTGGTGGTATTTTAAGATGGTTGATATTCTGAAATTTTCTACTGTGTATGATGGTACGAAAGAGTGGTATGCGTGCATGATTGAATGCCAAATGGGCAGGAAGGATGGAATAATTTGTTCATAGATGTTGTATAGAATGAGGTGAATACTTAATTAGTCGTTTTGTTGCTGATGATGTGTTTTTGTATTGTTTTTGGCATTTTAGGGTGTCACAGATTTTGGATTTTTCTAAAACACGTATGACATTGTTGTGCACAACGTGGTGTGGGTATGCGTTCCAGAATGGAACGTGTTGATGAAATGGGGTTGTTGGGTGGTAATGGATGTAAATTTATTGATTTACGTACATTTAGTTTTGATTTTTGATGAATTTTGTAAGAAGAGTTGTGCCATGATGCTATAGGATTTTGTCTGATGTGTTTTGGTAATGTATGTTTTTTGAGAGGTAAGCGTTATTCTTTGCGAATATTATAGATTTGTCTAGAGATGAAATTGAGCGAACCGATACCAAAGTTTCAGGAATATTAGGCGTTGTGAATTCCTTTCTTTGAGGGATCCGTGTGATGTTTTGATCCGTATATGGCCAGTATGTGTAATATCGGTTTGTTTGTTTGTCGCAGTTATTGATGTTAGTTTGTGTGGATGTTTTCGCATATTTAGGACTTTTTGGGAGTATGCGTAGGGTGTGCAGCACTGTCTAGAATAATTGTACCATTTGCTAATGACGGATATTCATCATCTGAGCTGTTCGATTTCCAGGTCCAAAATGTTCTGCATAATTAGAAGGTGCAGAATATTGAATCATATTGTGTATCAACGTAGACCGCGGTGCTGGTGATGTTGATGATGTTTGTTGATGTCGACGGGTTTGGTTCTTTTTAAAAGGGGGTGGTTTGAAGTAGATGCCAAGAGGATTTTTTGGGGCAACAACTCTTCACATCCTGAAGTCGAAATGATTCCATTCAATCAGAATGAAAGTAAGTTTCAAGAATTTCAAAAAACTATTTCCATTCCGACAACGAGATGGCATATAGAAAATGGTGCATTCGCTTCAAAATTTCAGGTATCTAATGCAAATAGCCGTTGTATGCATGTATCCTCTTCTACAATCTTTGATTACGATGCATTGACCCTAACTTGGAATGATTTGCTTAAGCTACGGATGTTGGGAAGATCAGATATGGAAGATGTCGTATTAGGTCAAATCACACTTCATTTTCCTACTCTACTGTTT
Source organism: Odonthalia washingtoniensis (assembly GCA_032358235.1). NCBI lineage: Eukaryota > Rhodophyta > Florideophyceae > Ceramiales > Rhodomelaceae > Odonthalia > Odonthalia washingtoniensis. Next base: position 9,553 of record JAULBU010072128.1, on the reverse strand, counting down.
ACTGGTTCCACAAAATGAAAAATTATTGATTCGATTCTAAACATTTTTACACCATAGATTTAACGGAATAAAATGTTTTTATCAATAGTTAACTTGGTACCACAAGTGAATTTTATTGGTATCTTAAAACAGATCTTGATCATTTTTTAAAACTTTATCGTAGGTATATATATATATATATATGTATACCGGTGCAATAAACACCTGGTTACAATCTCTGTAAACATAAATTGGTACTAAAACAAATGGTATTTGTTCCTTAAAATATTTATTGAAACATTATCTTTGGTATTTGTACATCTTCATTGGTACCATAAATCACCAAAAATCAATAAAAACATTGCGGAGTTCAATCATTTTTTGGAACGATAAAAATTTACCATGCACTGTGCCGTGCGGTAGATTTGTTGATTCAGTACGCGGTTGATGAAGGTTGAAATAGGTAGATGGGTAAATTGTTGATTAAGGGCGATTTTCGTTAGTGGGAATGATAAAGGGCGCGGGTTAGGGAATAGGGTGGTGAGCGATTTTTTGGATTGTTAGAAGATAGGGTGGTGAGTGTTTTTGATAGTTAGAGAATAGGGTGGTGGGTGTTCTTTTCATTGTATTTTTGTCGTGTGTATTTTTTGAAAGGTAGGTGGCAGTAGGGTATGCTTTTGGATGGCAGAGTCCGGATTGTCAAATGCTACTCAAAGGTAGCAGACTGACGTGGTTTGTGAAGCTGTACAATCAACTTCAGGGGAAAACCGCGTCTGGCTGACAATATGAAATTAGGAGTATACTACCGTAGTGATCGCGAATTATGCAGGTATCGAGATTTTGGAAGAGGTGTGTGTATACAGCGGAGGATGGAGAATGGTGGAGGTTAATGAGTGATAGGTGTACGTACAAGTGGTGTACAGTGGTAGAAATGAAAGGAGTAATGAGAGAAGTAAGAAGAAGGGCGAGGCCAGGAAGCGAGACAGCAAAGGAGCGAGTACGACGAGCACGAGCCAATATCAATACCGACTTGTCGAATTTCTGGATAGATATCAATACCTATGCCTGTAAGAAGAACTAATTGGTTTAGTAATTGTAGTTAGAAAAGGAAGGAATGAAGAGAGGGAGATAAAGGGAATGGTGGAGGTGACGATCTTATAGGAAATAGGATCTCCATTAAGCGAATAATGTGGATAGAATGTCCTTCTTGGCAGAAGCTTAGCTTCAAGCTTTATCAGTTACACGTGTATATTATCGGGTGTGTTGACACGTGTATACTGTATGGTGGTATCCACTTTGAGGATATTATGCCTACCTACACAAGGGCTAGCGAAAAGGGCCGCGTCGATAACGGAAAATACATGAAAGCACGGTCAGAATTTTGGAACCACCGGTGCACCGAAAACTCTACTTGAAAGACTCCCGGAATAACTTACTCGATAGGCGAAACGAACTGTACCAGAAGAATGCAGATGCGCGTGAGAAGAATAGCAACTAACGAACTATACGTGGCTTAAGACATCAACAGTCACCAAGCGAAACCATTACACCAACAAGGCAGTAAAAACTGGACAACTTTTGTAAAGAGTTAGACGACAGACGTTACATTGGAGGGCGTATTTGGTAGGGGTTGAAACGTATCGCCCTGCCCACTATAGGCTCGGACGACAATGTTCTACATGCATCATTAATTATGGAGTTAAATAAAGTTGATGAGTTTGTTGCTATAAATAACTGAAAAGAGTCACTAATCTTCTCCGTGGCAGTACAGGGAGAAGAAATGGCCGAAAATATAAGATGCAAGACAAAGATTACGGTGGAGTTCAAATTATCAGCAGAACCGCTTTTGTTGCGAAACGATTTGTGGCTCATCTCGGAGAATGAGATGGATGAGGTCTCACTAGAATGGCTGTTAATGAAAGCTTTGGGTTTGACACCATACAAAATTCGGAAGCCGTCAGAGATGACTTCCAAAATATGGATTGTTAATCTGTTACCCCTCCAGATGGGAGATAGAGAGCTATCCAGGGTGATTTATAATATAGACAAAAAATAAGGTTGAAATGGGACACGCAGTACATGGGGACCTAGACAAAGACCCGATTGTTGATGAACAGTTACTTGACCAAACATTTTGAGAAGTTGACGTTATATAAGTAACGGAGGCACTCAAAAATAGAGTTGTCAATTCTAGCAGAAAAAACATGTCCGCGGCAGGGGTAAAGAGAATAGATAAAGTTGTACAAATTTTGAAATATATTCGGGGAGCCTCGTGAGCTCTGAGGAAACAGTGGGTTTAAGACCAATGGAAATCCAACTAAAAAGGAATGCCACGCCGATCAGAGTAAAATACGGCGGTACTCTCCGAAACAAAGCTAATTTCTTAAACTTTTCGTCTACACCTTGTTGGAAAATGGCCATGCTTACAGGAATGCAAATGCGACTTTGTGCTCTGATCTGATGATTGTTACGAAGGAAGTGGAACCGAAATTTAGGTCTCAAGTCTACCCTCCGCCTGTAATACAGCATATCACGGCTACTATTTGGCCAATACACACCTGGATTCAGAGCTGAGTAGAGTGGCAGGTGCAAAGAGTTTTATCTCATTCGACTTCAGTCACGGGTGCTGACATTGGATTACGCGGAGAATAACAGTGACTGTCGGTAGTTTATCAAATTGAATGGCTTGTTCAATCTGATAAGGGTGCTCCACGGTACAATGAATCCCATGGAAAACATTAAGTCAAGTGTACAGGCAATCCTTGGCAATCTAGGAGGCGATATAATAGTCTTGTTAGACGACCTATTGATGCACGCCAAGAATGAACACCATTAACTACTTCACTTGGAGAAGTTCTTCCTTACCTGCTGGACCTATAACCTGAAGTTGCAGCCACAGAACTGCCAATTATACACCTCAAATATATTATGGTGTGGAAGGAAAATCTCGGAGAAAGGCGTAAAGCTCGATCGGCGGCGGGGCAAAGGGTTGCAACCCATGGAAGTCCAAGAAAAAAATCCGTATTACAGCAATTTGTTTTTGCTTAAAATTGACTGGGGATTGGGGTCCCTCCCTTTTTGACCAAAGTCGCTTTGCTAAAGATAATAATAGAAAAGGCGTACAAGGAAACGTATTAAGAGAACGAACCACGTGGCCAAAAAGGTAGAATTGAAGACTGTGAGATGGCTTTGAGATCGAGAGTTCTTGTTTAAGCAATTTAAGTTGGCTCCTGAGCAAGCAGTAACACTGCCGCACCCAGATACAAATCAATGCCTCTGTATATACATGTGTCACAAAGGTTTTGAGAGGCAGTGGTGACGCAGGTTCTTCACTCAAACATGGAGAAGCAACACATGAAACAGCGTCATGGGCCATTGGTTTTACTATCTCGGAAATGCACAGGAGCAAAAAGTTGATGGTCAATTTTTGAGAACACTGCATGGAAAAAGATCTTTAGCACCATTTGTAATGCTATTTAGGAATGAATGTGTTGTTGAGTATCTCAACAATAATTTAAATGCTACATAGAATTTAAAATGGTGCTATTGAAGCAATAGAAATGAAGCAGGAAAATGTGGTCAAAAAATCACCGGAATAATTGTGTACCATTTCAATTTCGTTTCTATTGCTAACTAAGCATTGTTTGTATCACCCAGGACCAATATAATAAAGTCACGTTGACAACTGTATCTAATGTGTAAAGTTTACGAACTGCCGCGAAAGAATACTTTCGCCATGAAAAGTTTTCACATAGTAATGATATCATTATTAATAATGAATTTATTGTTTGTTATTTCATATCGTTTGGTAAGATAATATAAAAATGATATTAATTAATGAACGTATTAACTTATATTAGTAAAAAGTATACCATTTACTGAACTATCGGAGATAATGGGATTGTTTAGTAGGAGGAACGGACGTAACCGGAGAAATTAATAAACTTTGTAACATACGATCGGTTATTGCATTGTCAATTTCCATTGCTGTTTTTCCAAAGAAGAACAGGATTAGTATGTTCAACCGTATCTCCCCTACCTGTGATTCAGGATTTTTTTGTTGCATCCAATGTCCATGACTTACTTCTAATTTGCGGAGCCCTGTACCATCATAAATTATAGTTCGATCTCCAGTCAATATTGTCTTCCATGATTGGTGGCAGAGTCATATCTGAAACAGGGATGGCATCTTCTACATAGCGGTAGTTTTTGGAATCCCATCTTTTATCTGATCAATACAAGCAGACCAATCCATAATTTCGGATTTTTGTTTGGATGAGGGAATTTTAGAACCAAATAAGTACCACATTTGATCAGTGGTAGAGAAAAATGTACCCATGACTCTAAGAATGGATTAATTTAATTTTGCAGAAGTAGATACTTTTGTGGAACAGGACTCTCCGTTGCCTATACCAGGAATATCCATCCAGTCACATATATGTTTAACGTTGGGGAACCGTAATTGAATGAAGGGGCAGAGTAAGCAGGACGAAAATTTATTAGTCGGCTTGGAAAAATTGAATTCCATCCGATGTGCTAGGTGATTCTGACCAATTAATGTTATCAGTAAAAGTTGATACTAGCAATTGAAATACTCGTAAGGAACAATCCAGCTTAACATTTATTGCTCCTCTATGGTAACCATTATATTAACAACTGGATTCAGTACCAGTTGAACTACGTTTATATGGTGTCATCATCTTGAGAATGAAAGCATGCCTTAGTGTGCCACGTTGGCCCTCACGAGACTGTATTTATCGTATAAAAACAGGTGCTGCTTAAAGACCAGTAGATCGAAGTCTACAGGTGTGTAAGTACGACACGTTGTGAAGGAGAGGAAAGGGGATACACGTCTCAAAAAGGGAGAGGCAGAGAGAAAATGAGAGGTGGAAATGGTAGAGAAACGGAGTTAAAATGACACAGTTATTGTGGGTAGCCCTTAGTACCCGCCCCTAACGAGATACTATACCGGTCCCTTTCACTAATGTGGATGGAATCGCCTTGTAGTTTCATATTTCATCTACGACGAGGAAACTCTGTCCTTTTCCCTTCGAGATTTTTTCCCTGTCAATGTTCGTCTCACTTCTTCAACCAATTGCCCAACCGACGATGGTCGATCCAACTGTGAAACCGAGGGGCAACAAGTGATGACCCCGTGGTCACCGAGCGAGCGGTAGGTCGGGCTGAGATGCTCGGCGAAGACAAACGTGGCAATGGAGGACACTCGGTCAGTGGTGTTGTCAAAGAGGTTGATGTTGTAGGGTCGGCTACGGTGTCGGTACGCATTGATGGTTGTGGCCCGGCAACCGTTTTCGCCGAGCGTCACGTTCACGGTGAATAGGATTACCTGTCCGGTGCGGGAGATGTATCTGTGTACGGTTATTGGACGCGGTATGAATCCATCGCGACTTCCCCTGCCGCCTTTCGGTGTTTTCATCGGAATCCCTACATAGTGACTAAAGCGTTGATGGAGCGGTTGGCCTTCGTGGTCCACCTTGGGGGAAATATGAGCTCGTAGTGTCATGCCATGAAACTGTGCGCCCCTAATGGGGGCATGATCGCGCACTTCAATGAAGTGCGTGATCAGGCCCCCAGGAGAGGCGGTGATACAGATGCCTGCGTCGAGTGATGTCCGTGCAGTGGAGGGGCGACGAACAATTTAGTATCGCCGACCCCCTCTCGGTCCATAATAAGTGGCTCTCGACGGAAAATCATCGGTTGCAGACTGAGTTGGTGTACCAGGTTCGCCCCTTCCGGACACCTGAGGGAGAAAGACTTAAGTGACTACCGCTGAAACTAGCTGCGTGGTACCCGCGATTACGGCGGGGACCCAAATTTTGGTTATAGTACGGGGGTTGAAAGGGATATGCGTGGCGGCATGCGTGGCGCTCAAAATGGCGGCGCTGGCTGGAACTGTCACGTTTATGATGCCTCACTGAGTCGCAGTGCTTATGATACCGCACTACAACCGCACAATGGTTATGATACCTTTGACGTCGCGGGCGGTTAAGGATATCACTAAAAAGGTCATACGAATTTCATCCTTCTAGTCGAGGAGGAACTTCATCCCGCTCCGGTAGTGGGAGGGGCCTAGTTGAGGAGAACCTAATGAAGATTGTAGTCCTATCGTTTCGGCTGATCTGAGTCCGAGCTCCAACTCTCGCCCTTTGTTTTGAGGAGGAATCGGTATCTTTGGGAGGTTGATGGATTAGCAAGAAGAAGAGGGGAGCGCTAGCAGGAACGTTCGCCGAGATAGAGGAAGGCGGAATAATGCCAGTCAAGACGTACATTGATGATCCTGATCCACCTATAGGTGTAGAAGGCGGACTGGAAAGTCCACCAGTAATTGGAGAAGGCGGACAGGCAGTCTTCCAATAATTGTAGACGGTGGTCAGGCAGTCCGCCAATAATTGTAGACGATGGACAGAAAAATCCGCCAATAATTTCATAAGGCCGATAGGCAGTCCACCAATAATTGTAGAAGGCGGACTAGAAGTCCGCCAGTGGTTGGGGAATGCGGATTGGAAGTCCGCCAAGAAGTGTAAAGTGAACTGGAAATCTGAGGAAAAAGTTGAGATGCCGGACTCGATGTCCGTCATGAAGTGTAGAAGGCAGACTGGAATTTCGCCAATAATTGTAAAAGGCAGACTGGTAGTCCGCCAAACCATTGGGACGGAAGAATATAATTACGCGAGGGATTGTAAAATGCAGGAAGACATGCCGTCAGAAATTTGAATATGGAGTGACTGTTCCAGTTGTGGTTGAACACGGGTATAGAAACCGTTCAGGTGAGACCCATTTTGGCAGTGGAGATGTGCACGAAGGGGTGGAGACTTTCGGTGTATACTCATCATGTGTGTCACTAGGCAGAAGGGTGAAAAACTGTAAGGAACAGGTGTGGAGTATTTTCCGATAACATGATGGGAACGTGTGAGCGGGGGTCGGACACACATACGCCCGTTATTGAAATTTCTGCGGGCTGTGGCTGGCCTTTGAGATGGCCTCGTGTCACCTCAGGGTGCGGTGTGATTGGCCATATGGCAACTTGTTCGCAGAATGCATTCGACCAAAGAGCCTCCGATGGGCGGAGCAAGAGTACGTGGGGTGTACAATGGCCAGTGGTGTGGAGGCGTACCCGTTAAATGAAAGAGTACTGCCCTGGGAGAAGATTACGTATAGTGACGATGGTTGAGAATTTTGCAAGGAAGTTGTCCTTGTACCAGGCTTCAAAAGAGTGCCAATTGGAACGTAGTCTATAACATACGAGTCTCCCTCAGCTGACAACTCTTCCACTCCATATATTCTGCAGGCACTCTTTTTCACGTGTTACAATCACAACTGGTTGTTGGTGGCCGTGTTCATCATCATCGCGTGCTCGTAATTCTTGCAATTCGACCGGGGTGTCTGTCTTTAAGCTGCAGCATTACGTTTCTCTTTCCATGCTATCCCTCGTGACGTGTTATCATATGCCGTATGTCATCACGCACCCGCAGCTGGTATGCGCGGTTGTCGAAAACAAACCATGTTTCGGAGCTAATTGAGCGATAACGTAGAAATGAGGGATAGTAGAATCGTAGAAAATAGGAGCTCAGCGATTATAGAAAAGCGTATAAACGCGATCGGATTCTGGACCTACCTCGATAAGTGAATGTGTACCGTAGATCGCCACAGTAATGAATGTATTATGGTTTTAATACGCTGTCCATGGGTGAGCGGTAGTTTTATAGCAAACCTTGACAGAACTAAGTGACTTTGCGGGCAATGGTAGCGCATTCACGTTGGTGGATAGGTCTACTCCAGTGGTGCAGTAGAAAAAAATTGGGTCCACGTGGAGGGTGGGGAACTTCTTTTTGCTCCGGCCGCCAAGAGTTATTCACATGGTTATCTCTACCTCTACTCGAGGTTTTGTCGTCCTATTTCGAATTGGAATGATCCATTTTTTGATTAGATTGCTGGCTGGTGAAGCTGGATTCGTTTGGTTAAATGTCTAGCTCGTAAATTTTACACTCTACTCCTTGCCGTTCCAATATAAATACCGCAGTCAGGGTCAAACTTGGTCGAGCTTTTTGGCAACACATGTAAAAAACCCTTGCTCTTGGCAAGCTCCGTTTGCTGGAAGCCGAGAGAATTTGCTACTGTAGTGTCAGCAGTCGTTGCGCACGTGTCCAATAATGTGTTGCTGTCCTGAATCATCAGGAGTGCTCCTTCGTGCACAAGTGTTTACCGACCCTCACTGGATAACCAAGTGTTACTGTTTATGTCGCCCTTTTTCGTCAGCTTTTCCAAGATTTTTACTTCCACTCTTTCCCTGGTATCATTCTTTACTTAAGAACCGTTTCAGTTTTATTCCCTTGGGACGTGATGACTCTACGTTGACGGCGTGTCACTAGTTCTCTCTCCATCGCTGTTTTCAGTGCCCATCGTGACTTGAACCAAGCGTCGTGCGGTATCTTCGTGCGTGCGGAGTTCCTTCCTCTGGTCATCATTGCGAACTTTTTACTCAATAACGGGTTTTACACGGCCGTCGATGCCCCGTGTCATTATCGCTACACGGTCGTTTCTTCCACTCCCTTTGTCTTTCGAGCAGATCTTCAGCATCACCATCGCTAATCAGCATCCGGTCGTCGTCATCTTTATCTGGTCATCTCATCAACATCAATAATCACCCGCATAATCTCAGGTCATCACTCATCAACATCATTGGCCATCCCCATCATCTCAAGTCTTCGCTCATCAGAATCATTAATCATCCGCATCATAATCAGGTCATCACTCATCACTCATCACTCATCACTCATCACTCATCACTCATCACCTTCATCATCATAAGCACCTGATTGTATCCCACTAACTCGAAATTGTATTGAATCGACTCGGTTGATTCTAAACAGGTTGCCCATTGTTCCGTTCGTTAGGTACACATGCATGTTATATGCATAGGTGAGTGTCTGCGCGACTGTTTCCCAGTCTTCTGGGGTTTCGTCGACATAAAAACGTATCATAGCTGCGAGCATGTGGTTATAACGATAGCATGGGCCTTTGGTATGGGGGTGGTACGAACTTGTGGATGTGCTGAACATCCCCTATCGAATTGTAAGTAGAACATTATACCGGCGTGGGACAAAGTAACAGAAATAGGCACTTGGGTGAGGTCCTACGATACGTGTAGATAGAGTGTGTATGATTGGGTAGGTGTATGTATTGTAGACGTATAAATCGTGCATATCAGGTCGATGTAGAGACGATGTGTGTCAGGTAGATGTAAAATGGTGTGTGTCAGGACGACGAAGAAGTAGTGTAGTAAGATGTGTACGAGATGGTTTGAAGTAAGTACAACCTACCTTGGCTGGTACAATCTGTGTTTTGCGTATTGTGAAAAATACTCACGACCATAGTCCAAGAATATGTCTTTACCAACAGCTATGTTCCTTGAAGAAACAATGCCCATCATGCTATACTTGGAATAGGATGTTGCAGTTCTGGCTTTTGAAAACACTTTCCATGACACATTTGGTGTCCTTGGTTTTATGTCCACATTTTTAGCCTTTTGCATGTCGAAATCAGCCAGTAAATA
>JAULBU010072117.1:0-10421 GCA_032358235.1 Odonthalia washingtoniensis | reverse complement strand
TAAGACTGGGGTTGGCAGAGCGAGTATGATAGATCGACGTGACAACGAACTATAAACACCGTCGCCGAGGCGAGGGCGGCGTTTCTGACGATCGTGTGCATAACAACCCAAATGGCGCCTTTTAGAGGGCGATAATGTGGGCGAGAATTTGTAGGTTGTTGTCGTCCCGCCGGACGTTTCGTTGGTTCTGGTAGTTGTTTCGCCTCTTTTATCCGTTTTCGACCGAAAGTTGGGGGCTTGGTTGGTTACCAGGGAAAAGATACCAGTCTCGTTGGTGCCCAGTTAGAGCCGATGAGACGTTATTTACTGTCTAAAAGCTGGTGGTGCCTACAGACCTGTAGTCCAAAGCCTACAGGTGTGTAAGCATGACACGTGGTGGAAGAGAGAAAAGGGGAAAACACATGTCAAAGAGGAAAGACCAAGTGAAAAACGAAGGAAAGAAATGGGGTAAAGATGTAGGTAAAAAGGACACAATTAGTGTCGGTAGATCTGAGAACCCGCTTCTAGCGAGTTACTACACAATCATGACTTATACACATTGTCTAGTCTGACATATCATTACGACTCACTTGAGATTTTACCAAACATAACGCATAAAGTATATGCAGAGATCAAGGAGCTCATTGATTATTTATTAACCATATATGAATTACATTTGTACAAATAAGCACGAACCATACTAACCACCCACGAAATCCACGAATCATTCACATGTCCATACTCAATCATCACTTGATGATACTCAAGCAGGATATGTTCATACAGACATACTTATGGAAAACTTCTCAAAATTGGATTTACTGAATTCCTGACGTATGTTTAAGTTCATACGCTCAATCTAACTTCGATCATTGATCAACATTAACATAAATATATTTTAAAATTACAATCTATTAGTTTATGCTTTGCGTTGGACTTACATTTTACTCACACTTTAAATATCACACTCACCAATGAATCAGAAGGCCTTTATTTGTTAATCATAACTTGTTTCACTACTCGGTTGGCATACGACCTTGCTCATCAGTGTTTAAAATCTCCTCGGTGCGAGTGTCTTCGTAAGTAGATCCTGCGAGATCTTATTTGCTTGACACCTGCTCAATTCCTATTTCATCATTCATCATTTTTTCGCGCGAATAGTGATATCTCAATCCCATATGTTTGGATGTGAAGCATCTCCATTTGCAAACAGTAGACATGCCATATTGACGTCGTGTATTATCGTGGGCCCATCTTCATTCGCATCCAGATCGTCAAGAAGAACTCTAAACCCAAATATCATACCCACAGTGGAATCAGTGGATTCATATTCAGACTCCGCGGTGCTGTGTGTAATTATAATTTGAAATTTGAACTACGATCAGAGAGTTGATTCCGAAAGTAGATTAATACTGTTGATGTCGACCTTCCAGTCACAACATCATCTGCCCATGATTTGTCAGCGAAAACATGTAACTCGTGCTCAATAACCTATTCACTGTAGGACAGACTTCGATTCTTTGTTCCCTTTACGTAGTGTAATACACCTTTTACCGCATCCAAATTCCGTTCGTGTGGATTCTACACAAAGAGAGCCAACACTGAAGCTGTCTACGAGATATTAGGCCGAGTACACATTCCCAAATACAACAGACATCCCACCAACTCCCTGTATGGGTAATTAATCTTATTATTAACTTCATCAGGCGGAAATACTAGACGCCTCACCTCTTACCCTGCTGATAGTGCTACTACCTTTGGCTTTGAGTACGTCATCCTGAATCATTCTAAGAGTTTGTAAACATACACCTTTTGCGTTATATACAAACCTTCGGTTCGGTAGTATATGCTTGGGCCAAGAAACTTCTTCACCACTACGAAATACTTCATCTTAAAACGTCGCCCAATATTAAGTTTTGATTATATCAGCGTACTTTCCTCCTTCGTAATGAGGAGGATATAATCAACATAGATCATAATGATGATCTGTAGTTCATCACCCTTATATCTATTTGTATATCTCTACTCAGCTTTAAGGGTATGCTGCATAACGACTTAAATCTAAGAATTCAAAAGAAGGTGCTAAAAACAATTGCCATCGTCAGGAACTACACTTCATCAACTGCTTTTTCGTCCAAAAATGGAGCCCACAGAATGAACCACATGTCTTTTTTTCCTTCGTCGAACTACGGAAAATCCATACTACTTTAAAACATTCTTAAATCAAAGCTACTCGTACTTCTTATTTCGATTGGCAAGTGGAAAATGTGCGCAGACAAAACAAGAGACAGCCAATGAAAACGATATCTGAGGACTGCGACACATGTACACAACAGATTCTCATACCCCGCCGATTTAAGATGACCATCGGTATTCATTTGTGGAGTGGCACCAAAAACGTACGTTTTCATTATGTGGTAATGAGATGGAGGCGTGCGGGACGAGTTGTGAGATTTTTTGTTTCGATAAAAAGGCAAGTATGACAGGAATACGTATGAAAGTAGATTCGAATGTCTCTCACTGAGACTGGATGCGTTTTACTATGTTATTCTTTTTTATTCAGCAGACTTCAAGTTTGCAGTCTAAGTTGCCTCTTAAGTACTTATTCTACACTACCGATATTTGTCTCACTACAGTCCTTCAGGTCGATCATTAAACTTCTAGAAGCGTCTAGACGGATACGACGAAACGTCAATCAACATGACTTGGATGCTGTCAGCCAGCTTCCATACAGTCGTCAGTAATGGTTGAAGCCCCGTGGCAACCGAACCAGTCGAGACCCCGTGGCCACCTACTGATTTCATTGCCGGACTGTGCTGTACCAGCATTCTTGACATAGATAAGCTATATTTTCGCATCTTTTTTGAACATAGGTATTTCCTCTCGAACAATCCCACTACAATGTCGTTATATATCTCCGTCAAAGGCTGATCTCTCATGACTATCCACTCAATTTGTTCAAATGCATCAACATCCCGTTCATTGGAATAAAAGTAATTTTCCAGTCGTGACGAAGAGCCTTTTCATGCTCCGGGTACACTTTTACATAGTGTTTTCCTATGTATGCATGTAAGTGGTTCTTTAGATTTGTATAACCACTCTTATCAACCTGTCTATAGGCCTTCTGTGATGTACATTTTTTATTACGAAATTTGTAGAGGGAATTATCTTCACCGCATTGCTTAAAGAAAAAAGTAATCATTTTGTTAATGTCAGACATTACTACTTTGAAAATATAGGTAGACTTACTGATTTACGCATATGTTCTGTAGCTGTGCAATTTTGGCAAATTGCAATAATCTTTGGTAAGGTTGAAAGATGAATATTATGTGTAAGAAATATATACGGGAACGGTGATAAATATCTGCAGTCAACTGTGATGATACAACTATTGATCAACGATTTGATCCTATGTTATACATTGAATAGTTTCTGTTTTTATTATAATTTTCAAATTTTCAAATTCAAAGATTCGAAACGGACGCATAGTAATAAAATGTGTAAATCCGTTTCGAATCAACGAGTTCTCAGCGATATGATCTTATGTTATATATTGAATAGTTTGTGATTATATTATAGTATAAAAATATTCAAATTCAAAAGATTGGAAAAGGATACATAGTAAAATGTGCAAATCGGTTTCGACTCATTCGAAATGTATTAAAAGGTATAACCGTTTCGCATATTTTGAATCTGATAATGACTTTCCATTTCATACGTAAGTGATACATTATGGAAGACAGTGATTTTCAGTAATAACAAACTTTGTACAATATCCAATTGTTTAGAACCCCCAATTGCTGCACAATTAATTGCAATAGTTTGAGCTTCCACAAAAAAGTAATCTAATTTTTACAATTTTATTCATACTTCATAATAAATGATTGTAACATAAACATCTTTAATCTTAAAAAATTGTAAGTTTTCTGTGTTCCAAGATAAATAATTACAGAAATTAATTATTGCAATTAACAAAGTGCTAGAAATAAATTATAAAATTATTTGTGTCGTATTCATAAATGATAGTGTCCATGTGCAAAAATAAATAACTGCAATACTGAGACTCATTGAATACATAATTTCTTAAAACCATTGCAATTAATTTTGGGGACAATTAATTTTTCCCTGCCCTGTTTCACATTGTACTTTACATAATAATAAATAGGAAAACAAGACTAAAACACTAAACTTCAAAGAAGTATAAAGATTGGTATGACTTAACCAACTTTAGACCGCGAAAACCTATCCTTACATCGATTATGGTCAACATAACTACCTCTACAAATCAAGTTCCGTTTTGCTAATTTCGAATTTAGTTTCGAGTATGTGTTTATTGATATGTTTGTTTTTAAATCGAAATATGTTGAAAAGTGCATATCTACCTTTGCGAAATTGTTGCCTCATCAAAAGTTAGATATAGAAGTGAGGCTTAGTAAATTGGATACTTTCTTTTGTGAAATTGTGGTCCCATCAGAGAAGTTCATTGGTCTAACCAAAATTATGAATCTGGAATTCCCATCGTATGAAACTGATTTCGATTACAGCAATAACTTCGAAAAAACTTTACTTGGGATGTGACATACCAAATTAAATTCTTTTCGATGTTTCTTCATTATTTGGGAAAGTGCGGAAAAAGTAGGTGATTGAATATGTAAATGTTTCACTGATGCATCACTAAATATTGAAATGAAATAAAGAAGAATAGTTTTGGTCTGAACAACTAGTTCAGAACAAAACAAAGGTGATCCTATATTTCCGTCTTAGTTTATGAGTTAAATCGATCGATCCCCAGACATATTTATCTTTAATCGTTTTTAACAATTTTATGACATCCTTTACTTGCAGTATTTGATACTTTAGACTGAGAAATTATTTTCATGCAGTTTCGGAACAATCGTTCTGCCCTTTCTTTTGACTATTTTTGATGGGACTGAAAGTACCAGACTGCCATTTACGTATGAAATACAAGAAGTGTTACTATACTTCAACGCAAGTTTGGACCGGAATTGATTTTCTTCAATATAAAAACAAAATCTTTTCTGACCTACTTCATATTGTTGAAAGCTACTTACGACATCATCTATTTTAGTTCTATACTTGAATTCTTTTCTGACTCCAGAAATTCTCACGAGATTGCGAGAGACCAAAATGTTTATATCCTCCCTTTTAACTCCAGGAAGATCAACCACGATGATAACCGCTCCTCCAACTTCCTGAAAATGACATTTTGCAGGACATGGGATTATATCACTAGAGACACTTGAAGTGGTACGGAATGGAACTAATCGAGAGTTTGGTATCGGATTTACATCCGGTTCCGGTTCTCTCTGCTTGATAGAATCTGTGGATGAGTAGCCATCACAGAAAGAACAATAGTCTTGAGACGGTTTATTACACGGTGTTGAAATTATAGGATCAACGAGTTGTCTCAAATGAAAATATTCTTTATGCACCATATAATTGTTTCATTCAGCCCTGATTCTCTTCAAATTGCTATTATTTTTCGTTTATGCCAGGATCCGTTTTGAGAATTCGATCAAAATTTGAATAAATCACGGTTGGTTTCCTTTTATAGATTTTAAAGTTTTGAAGATAGTTGATATTAATTCACACTTAAATACAATTGGCGAGCTTCGACTTTGACTTTATAGTAGACAATCTCCCTATTTCATATTGACAGAAAACAATGCGCTTGTTGGATTCAATAATATGACAACGGGGCAACAATAGTACCTCCTAGTCCTCCAAATAAAATGAATTTTGAAAACAAAAGGGTTTTATATTTCTAAACTTGTTAACAGACTTTTGTGTTATGAAGTGAATTTAATTGTAGATTTAGTTCAGTACACCATTATATGCATGTATCCTGTGTTATTGTGGGCTAGTTGAAGTCTGTGATGATGATGGTGCGTGGTATCAATAATTAGTACTGGTCAAAGAAGTTGAACAGTGCAAAAAATCGTCTTCTCTGCAGGACCGAAATAATATTTGCAGCTCTGATCAGAAAGGCTAATCATTAGCCATGATGGACATCAGATTGGAGTAAACTGATAATGGCAACGAAGAAATGTAAGGCTCTTTGAACGGAATGAAAATTGAAACCGAAAAATACTATTACATGAGAACGATGCAAACCATTGGGATAAATAAAGTATAAAGTGGGCTGATATTTATCATAGTGATGGCAGTAGAATGCTATCAAAACGATATAAATTGGCGGTCACCCAAATTTTATAGGTGAAGGAGGAAACAAGCTATGAAAACATATACCAAAAAACTGTATGAAGTTTGTAGGAATCATCATATACGTGAACGAGTGTCAAACTGACGTACGAATAATCAACCAGTAACATTGATAAAACATATTTCACATGTTCCATCCCATTCAGACCTGTAGAACGACTCGCTGATGTTGAAACACAATAAAAACGTTGTAAATTCATATAAACTCACAGGTTTCCGCTTCAATTCGTTCAATTCATATTCTCAGTCCGTGTTAAAGCAATAAATCGACGAGTCCGAGTCTGTAAAATGGAAAGACTTGTGACAGGATGACTACATAAAAGGATGACGGTATAGCATGGTGACGACGTGATAGTATGACGTTTTACAAGCTGAAGATATTACAAGGTGAAGATGAGAGTAAAAGCAGTATAAAGGCAATGGATTTTTTAAAGTGGTCAAATATGTTGGTTAACACTTTGGATATAGGAGAACAAGTTAGCGATAATTACAATTATAATCGTACACTACAGTACACGTGTAAAAGAGTTGGGTTCAATTAGATTTTGTATGTATATCGAACCAAGTAAGAGCATCTCTATACGTCTAAGGTTTGCAATTGTTTGTACAGAATACATTGACTTTCAATATAATTTCTTGTCCCCATAGGAGTTGCAATTTGAATATTCAAGAGATAATTTTTCGCTCATGAGAACTCATAGAATTCTACGATTCTATTCTAAATTTCTCGACCACCTCCGATTTTTATTCTGAAAAGTGCGTTGCAATCAGAAAGATGTCCTTTATCCGTATGAGGATTTTTATGAATATTAGCAATGTTTTCGGACATGAAGGTGTTTGCAATATTTGAGAATTACAAATCTCTTGAAAGTTGGGAACTCTTTTAATAATAATTAGCTTTTAAAGTAACCACGTTTTGAAAGTTAAAAGATTTTAAAAGTTACCAATTTTGCCATGTGTAAACCGTGTTCTGGTAGTACAGTATTGGAAACGTACTGATGTCTTCCATGTTTAGTGAATACATTGCACAACACCCATAGTGACTCGAAATGATTAGTACGAATAGCAGAGCTGTGGGACTGTATTTTGTACGTCAATAAAATTCAAGGAGGAGCCGATGACGCATAGTAATCATGACTTAATGACAGGGAATGATGGAAAATTTCAAATTGTAGTCTACACCTGTGCAGGAGAAAATCCAACATGGTTATTTATTATTGTTCAAGGAAAGAAGATCAAAACCAAAGGCTGTTCTCCTGCAGTCCTGTTTTGTCTTCCCCATCCAAAATATTAATCAGATTATTATTACTATCTGAGAGCTGATTACACTCTGATTTATTTGGTTTTGGAGATGATTGTTACCGCACGTATTGCACACGTCGCCTTTCCCGTATTCGCACAGCCACAAAATTACTGAACAAGCATCCTAATCAAGCACACAGTTATACATCAAATATACTAACATTGACAATCGTCTTTCAAGATTCACGAGTACTTCAAAATCGACTCGAAATGTGTGAAAAAGACTGGGCATTTGCAGTGCCTCTCAAACTTGTCACCAATTCAATAAATAAATCGCAGACGACAACAACTAATTACGCACGTAAAAGAAGAGCTGTACTCACTCATTTACACCGAACAGTACAGAATTCCTCTCAACTATCACAGTTGGCAAGATCGGTGGTAGTACGTTACTTCAAAAACATTTCAAGCTTTGTCTACAGCGAATATCCCTCAATTTCATTTTTCAATTCTTTCTTTCGTTTCAGTACATTCCTAATTACAAATAATGCAATACTAACTATCGCTCTGTTGATATATTGACTGCTTTCCTTTCGTAGCACATACATACACAAACATGGATCATCTCCAATTGATTTGATAGGATACTGGACAAAATATGATTACACCAATTTAAAAAATTGAAGAAAATTATAAAGCAGTTCAACGTCGATCAATTAATATTATTTCACCTGATGGTAAAATGGGTAGGAGACGACAATATCGTCATCCTTCACATACAACGCCTATGGGCACATTCGAAGATTAGAAATCTGTACCTGCGTGTGATGCTGATAGTAGAAGAGAAAATGTAATAGCCAATGTAACTAGATCAGCTACTGGTATTATGGGTATGGATCGTAAAGTTAAAAAGGTTTATATATGGAGAATGGACAACGGTCACTTTTATAGAAAAGCTGGACAGGTTATAATTACCTTCTTCCCTGGCATCCAAGTTATCTCCGTCTTCATCACCCTTCACAGACGCAAGCGGTGTGAACACACTCACCTCGCATCACCGTTATTTTCACGGGTGTGCATCGGATGGTGTCACCCATTGTTTTTTGGTGTTGAAGGAGGTAAATCTATAAATTTTTGACCTGAGCCGTGCCTCTCACTCACACCTGAACTTTTTTGGTTTTTAGAAACACACATGAGACGCTTACCCGCTGATGTATGGTTCAATAAATGAGACACGATACATTTCCTACGCTTTCTGTGGCACAAAATGGAACTCCGAGTTCTTAGTAACACAAAGCGCACAAGTTTTACTAAGACAACATACAAGTCGCATCGGTTTTTAGAAAAATAAAGTGTCCGGCCAGGAACCGTCTACAAAATACAGGGAACATCTTACTTACTACGCACACTGTCAGTTTGGCTTTCTTAAAAGAAAATAAGAAAATACGGGTTTGGTGAGAGACAATGTGTGTTTTGTTAATGTTTAGGGGATGAAATTCATTTTAGGGGTGTTTACTGGATCTTTAATATTAAAAGTTTTAATAATTTTTAACACCACTGTACTAATGTTTCACGATACAAACATTTTATCTTGAAAATCCGAATACTCCCATCTCAGAAAATACGTATGGTGATAGAACTGCGAAAAAGAGGTCCACTTCTTAAAACTGGAAATGTGATATATAGCGCTGACTTCTCTATCAATTTTTGAGATTGATACTGTTTCGGGCTGAAAAGTTCAGTGATTGTTCAGAGTATCGGAGGAGGCCGCTTTTTTGGATATGTGGTGATGTATTATTCTGGCAGTATAGATCGTGTAGATCGAATATTCTTTGTTGGTTGCCTAATCGCATACTACGTACAAAATATTCAAGGTTTCATGGCTCCCTCATGGTGAACATTATGTGATGTTGTCTTAGAAAGCGGTAATGACCTCCAAAGCTCTTCATATGCCTTTTTCTGTATCTTTTAGGCCATGTTCGGGATGAGAGGGAATAATCTACGAACGGAAAGGAATAACCTTCTTTTACAGCGGTTGCAGAAATTAATTCGTTTCCAAATGTATCTGGAGGAATATGTTTAACACTTTACTGCCGAACTGTAGAATTGATTTCAAGGATGTAATGACGGAGAACAAACTTGGTCCATCTTTTAGAGTATGCCTTAATAATTTTCTTGTAACATAAGTCTTGATTGTTTGAACCTACAATTTTCTCTACTTCAAGTACCCAGTTTAAGATGTAAGGGTTATAGACAAGGTATGTCAAAAATCTAAAAGTTACGAACTTGGAAAGAAGGAGATTTATTCCTCTGCTGACTCAATAAGAGTCAAGTATCGTGACATAACGTCGTTCATAGGTTTCACCTTTGGCCACTACGCATGTGTTCCTGGGAATATTAATGCACAATGCTCATACAATTCAAAAATTTTAATATGTTCATTAACAGTTATCCACAATATAGTAGTGGATTCTAATCCTTCATAGTCCTGTGTATAACCAAAACGTTCATTCTTTGCAAAGAAATTTCTGCAACCACCCATTTTTTCATCGATACATGAAGCATCTGCAAGAGTTCTACTAGAACCCTTCTTTGGAATTTTTGTTTTGATATCTCCCGTAATCTGCTTGTGTCTCGACGTGATGGTCGTTAAACATAAAGGAGAAATTAGAGAGCATGTAGGGCGTACTTATTTTTAAAATTTAATATTCTAAATGTTCAAAATCAGGTGTTCTATTTTCCTCAGAGTCTAATTTCTAGTCTTCGTTTCATATCAGCTGACAATCGCCCGGTGTTGGCGATGCAGATAACCCACCTTTCATTTCCATGAAATCCCAATTCAAAGTAAGGTCGGTCACTATTCCCTATTCTTTTGATAGTTATAACGACTTTGGGGGTCGTTCGGTTTGTTTTCCTCAATTAAAAATGATGATGGTTTTTTTTATTATTCTCGGTAA
>JAULBU010072106.1:0-10422 GCA_032358235.1 Odonthalia washingtoniensis | reverse complement strand
GATGCAAGAACTGGTTTTCAATGATTCAATTCTGTTCCAAATTGGTGGTGAGAATTACCTTGAACTTGAAAACTGCATCGAAGCAATTTCTTGAGGTGCTTCAAGTCGTGAGTATCCAAATATATTATATATGGAACAACAGAAATGATGACTGCAGAGTCGTTCATATCGCAACTTGGGCAGCTTGTAAAAGAATCAGAAAGTGAAAGAAGTTGACAATTATGTCTGCAATCATAAGTGTAGTCAAGGAATGATTATTTATATAAGTACATGGTTTCAAAATCCCTAATAGTAAATGTCAATTAGCCCGAAGCAGGTTTGTGTTTGTAGAGAGTATTAATAAAGGAAGTGGAATCTCGAGAATATATCATCTTTCCATGTACTAACATGTTCGTGTTGGATTCATACTATGTCATTCCATGTAAACCAATGTCACGAAACATTTAACAAGACTTGTATGGAACCGGGACGGTGTGTTTTCCTGTAAAATACCATCACCTTGCTGAATCAGCTGCCAGTTTCAAGAAACATTTCAGTCTTGAATCATGATGTACGCTGTGATTATGCAGTCGCAGGTAGGATATTCCTCGTGCGGGAGGGTCAGGTTTTTCTGACAGTTCCTTTTGGTCAACAAGGTCTGTCTTCATTGCGATGATGGGGACCATATAGAGAAACACCACAGTAATTTCGTAGTGAACCAAATGTAAATAAAATACAAGGAAGAACATCGTCCTCTAAGACTTTCCTAGATTGGGAGCAAAAAGATTAAAGTGCAGGGAGAAGCGCATAAACGATGGTTTCGCTCCCCAATATCAACGTTTCAACAGCAGCAGCAACAACAATCGATCAAAGAGTTGGTACACAAGCTAAATTCATAACATAACTTTCATTTCGCTTTATTGTCTATTTCGTCCCTTTCGGGTATTTCTCATTTGGTCTTGGATGACCATGACAGCTCATTTCCACGACTAATTTTCGAACACTTACCACCACTGCATCCTCTTTTATTATGCAAGTGCTTTTCCAGCTCTGATACAACTTTCTCAATAGAAAATCTTCCATCCTCCGTAACACAAGATTTACAAGACTCGTCCTCTTTTAACTTCTGTATTGCAACCTTGAGAGTTCGTTCTGTACAATTATTGGTTTTAGACATTGCATCTAAACATCGGACTAGCTCATTGTAGTCCTGGCTGTAATTTTCATATGATGATAACCACGCATTGTAATCAACGCAATGGTGATTATCATGGACACGAACCACTAATGAAGTTTCAGTACAAGGACGATAATTTAAATCTTGGCCGGTATCACAAGACGGTAAAGAAATATTAGAACATAGACGAAAGAACCGGATGAAATCTTATTACCATAAGGTGAAGGAGACGGTGGACGTATTGGATATAGAATGTCATAATATATATTATGCTCCCTTCCAGTAAATACGTTGTTGTCATTGTACTGAATAATGAACTGAAATATGGGCATATGAAATGTTGATGCACGATTTTGTGACTCAATTTTTGCAGAAGTTTTTCGGTACATACGAAACAAGTCAATTGAAAGGTGTACCTCTTTAGTTGACTTTTAATACACTCTTTTTAGTGTCGTTCTTGCCAGTACTTTCTCATTACCGAAGATTAGGAGAGATTCTGTGTGTTCCAATTCGGTGAATCAAGTGCTGAAATTAGTTCATGGCTGGTGAGTTCTGACATAGGACGATCAAAATTGGTATTGTTTGAGGTTGAAATTGTTGATCAAAATATGTTTTCTTGCTAGCCTAGAACAGAAAGAAAGTTGGTATATTGTAAAACGGAATCAGAAAAAAGGATTGAATGAATAATATTAACAATTATTAAATGCCTGATTTCTTTTTAATTTTCAATTTCAGCCACCATAAACCTATCCTACTCCAAAAATTGTATGACGTTTGTTTTCCTATGTTCGGTGGATAGTTTTTGCGGTACAAATAATGGCATATCTTTTTTCACTTGAAACATTTTAATCAACAATGTTATTCAAAATTGTTCTGACTACAATTTAAATCTGACTACAATTTAAATCATATGATTTAAATTGTAGCCATATGGTTCCAAGAAGACGTACAGGAAGACGTGGATCACCACAAAGTGATATGGAAATGAAAATTCGAAGAAGGAGATCTAATCAACCGGATTGGTATAACTGCTATGGACGTCGCAGTACAATTTCAGATGTCACCGTCAATAAACAACAAAGTTCATATTCTTTACAGCTCGATGGCAGTGGAAATATCCTACTAAAAGAGGAGATAAAATCGATCCCGACATCATAATCTATACCAGAAGCTGATATGAATAAGGAGATAGAATCGATCCCGGAAATAACATCTATACCAGAAGCTGATATGAACTAAAAGATAGAACCGATCCCAACATCAACATTATTCCAGATTCTGGAAGCGAAATTAATGTACAATATCCTTTCACATCAATACCAGTGACTTTCAAACATTCGTAGTACCATCATCTACTCGGGGCTTATCCACTACTAGTGTTACCAACACACGACTCATATAAAATTGAATTTAGTTTCGATTTCCAGTCGGATGACCGACTATACTCTCCACGACATGACGATGATGAAATTGATGCAGCTGACAGAAATGATTCTATAGATTCAGATCTGAATGCACATTAAATAGACATGGATTTACTGATGAAACGAAAGAATATTACAAGTATGTTGCCGAACTTCATAAGCATAGTGACAATGGCAAGTAATATGAAAACAACAGTTGAGATGTATGAATTTATTCGAGATCTTGTAAGAACTATTCGACCAGACATCAAATTGAAGACTTACAGAACAGTTCACATGTCGAAATTTGGTCACACCTATTACATATATGTCTACCCCGTTTGTTAATAGTAGATCTAAAACTCCCATCACTTCTAAGAAATAACGAAACGTACAGAAAGGGAACCTCAGCACGTATCTTTCTCCCACATACATGGGCAAAAATTGAAATTTTGAAATATTCTATTTTCAAAGAACTGTCAGCACCTAATCAGGTATGCGACAGACTTCAACAACATTTATTCACACAGGGAGGAGGTTACATCTTTCAATAATATTATGCCAGTTATCAAAGGTGACAAATTGCATCTCACAAATCTAAATGACGAAATATCATTCCCAATAAATCAGAAACTGGCTACTAATTATGTGCTTACCTTATTTGAACAATGCTGTGATAGGAAGACAAAAAGAAAAGAAAAGGAGGAATCAATCGTACATATCGAAGCGCAATTAGGACCAATATGGTTATCATCAAATAAAAAATCTTCAAAATCGGTAACATATTTCATTCTGAAAAGACAATGCACTTGTAATGTTACAGAGTCTGAGAGAAGTGTTTTAGATGATATCGGAGGAGATTGCTCTTCAATAACTTTCGATCAATTGAAAATTTCAATGGACTATAATGGTGCCAACAAAATATGTCCATTGATGGTACCAGGGCACATTTGTTGTTTTTACGCCCTATTGATGACGTAATCAATGGTTACGGATATGATAACCAAATGAAACACCCATTTGGTCTATTTGTTGGTCGTCAGAAGACAGAAAAATCCAGTTGACAATGAACGCTTGCTTTAGTTATTACTAGATGAAAACAACATTATTCATCTGCATTTTTCTTGCACAATTGCAGGAATTGGCAGATTGAAGAGAGAGTCGGAAACTTCCAAAAGTTACAGAACATCAAAAAAAATCGCACCAATATCTGGCATCTTATCTGACGGAAAAAAATACATAAGGATTCTCTTTCTAATGTATCATGATGAAATTAAACCCAGTATCATCTTTATATCTCCAAGGATCCAATGGTGGCTGCTACATACTTCCCCTTGGACTTTCATCTCTTTCTAGATCAAGTGTAACATCAGCAAGAATCATCTCTCCGACACCAACAGGTTGCAACATGTTTGAAGTACTATCATATATAGTAGCAGGTATTTTTCTTGCTTGTACTAAAGGTATTTTGACGACATATCCGTTTGGAAATTGAATCAAAATGTTTATGGATGCCATTGGGGCGGTTTCAGACTACTCAATTTTCCACACTACTTGATGTACGATCTCATTTTGCTGATGCAGCTTGCACAGCTCGCAGTTTCAGAAAGCTAAAGAATATAAAGGGATTCGAGTTTGGTTATACACATTTTATATATTCCAACCGTGTAAGCTATGACAGAATAGGTGAACGCTCAATTGAACATCGTGAGAATGGCACAACAGATTAAGATGGACAACCAATTGGTATGCGTGAAGGAGATGTTTCTTTATTGAATAAGTACGCTTTTAGAACTTTACTTCGGCCTGCTTGATAAAGCTTCAGTAATACCAAAAACTGTGGATTGATCAAGTACCAGTAATGTCCAACAAGTTTGACCCTTACACACCAATGGATTCGGATAACTCATTTATGGGATTCACTAGAGTTGCCCTGTATATATTATTTCAATGTATAAAATCTAATGTATTACGAAAACAGGTTGACGCTTTCATTTGGTCAAATCTCATTGTAAAAGAACTTCCAAAACAAAAGTTGGGTTACAACATTTCTTCCAAAACACTACATTAAATGTCAATGACACATGTATTTTCTATGATTCTCATAACTGCACCAATAGCAGATCTGTTTCTTTCCCACTCTCCACAGAACTTGTTTTTGATTGCTATCCTCAGAGATTTACAGTCCGTAATTTCCAGGTTATACTGGTGGTCAAGGTTCTCCATTGATGGTGACTGTTCGTTACTTGCAGGGAATATCGGAAAGTCAGCGGAATGAAATTGAAGTGATTAATATTATAAAAATGTATATTTATCAGTCGAAGATTTAGTAGTATTGGATGAAGAAATTGGTAATAATATAGATCTACCAAACCTTCATCGCATTCTTGAGATTGTTCATCACAAAATACTTATCTTCGGGCATATAGTGAACTTTGCAGAGATGAATTTTGAAGTGGTTCAAATGCTACGTAAGGATGCCCTTAAGGGCAATACAAACCCCGAAAATCATATTACAGCTGTATTTCATGCTATTTGTGCTGATTGACCGAGACGGGCTGCCCAATGTTTCAATCTTCTGTCCTCATTAATTGAGAATGAATGAAAAGCATCTTTCCGTAGTATTTACATATTTTTGCTAGGAGAAGAAGCATCAAATTGGATCAGTCAATACAAAAACGTAACGAGTTTTCGACATCATTCAAATATTTACTCGAAGATCTATTTGAGAAGCCACTAATACCTCACCTGTTCAATCGGGCACAATTTAATACAATAGAAGCTAGAACAGTAAGTATATGGATAGGACAGGGGAAGGGTCAGAACGAAATGCCCCTTCTCATGGAGATTGCCACAGACCGATTTCACTTCATATTAATAATCAGGCAACAAATGGAACAATTCTTCATTACAATAACGAGTCTCCTCTTTCAAGAACAAGTTATGGAATTCAGAAACGAACATACCCTTATCAGAAGCTGACGTCTGGTCACGTAATACAAGTTCCTGGTACCTGTTCAGATCTGAACCAATCAGTTACTTCGACAATTCATGTAATAAAGATAATGAGAGAACGATTGGATTTTTTTGTGGTATGTGGATTTATCGGATTTGTTCAATCAAACGAAGTATGTGTAGCTGCAATACGATTCCCCCATGTGAATACAAATGTAAACAATCACCAACCACAGCACATATCACCACAACGCGTCCAACTAATCAAGCCTTCTTCTGAAGTACCGCGAGTTACTTTACTTCATTTATGTACCGGAACTTGTACGTATGTATCACGTAATAAGAAGAGTTATCACAAAAAATCAGTCCTTTAAAAAGTCTCATATGTTTTGTTAAAGAGGAGTGACAGATACATGTCGCGAATGGTATAGTAAATCGTATAAAAATTAACTAATGCTATATAGAATTAATTTACGAATACGATATAATCGTAAATTTTATACAAAAAAATACATTTTATACAAATAAATGCAGTTCAAAATATCAATAAAATCTATTTCTATGGGAACACTTTGTATTGATACTAGAGAACTGCTTTCAGTTGAACTGTTGTCAGTTGACATCTATTGCTATTTGAGGAAATCCATAGCACCAAAAATTGTGTTATTATTGAGATTTGTGTTGAAAGCTTATACGATAGAATGGTGCTCCGGAACAGTAAATTCACTGCTTTAGAAATATTTGAAAAGAAAAAATAGCACCATTACATTGCTCGGATGCACTACTTTTTACTGCTGTAGTCATTCTAAAATCAATGTTATACATAGAAATTTTAATACTATACTTTTATATTTTTACATGCAGTATATTGCGTGCTAACGAAGAAACCGTCATCATGGCGCGTGCTTTGTTAAAAGTCGATCGGTTGTAGTTTTAAGATGGGTAAATGAGGAGAGTTGGATGGCGATGAATGTGAGAAACGGATAGGTGAAGAACGTTGAGTGAAATTGTGTAAAATGGGCACATAAATTTCTAAATATGTTTTTAATTAATAATTTGAAATGTTTGTGCCATTTTCACCCATTATCATATGGCTTTCTCCGTTATTTAATTTCAATATGAAGAAACTGAGTAAGGTACCACTCGTCATGACCACGCACTCAGTGCAAGATCATGGCGCGTTGTTCCATTTAATTGAATACAGTACGGCCGTTGTAATCCCTCAGGCTGAGGTATTGTAACGGCTGTACTATATTCAATTGAGAATTTAAAAAAATATATCTGTCAATGAAAATTCCCTCGTTAATATTCAATTAAATATCGAGAGCAAAGCGCAGAAAATAAATAAAAATTAAGACTTTGAAAATAAATAGAAAATGGAATTGTAGGTGTAACAGTTAGACAAGAGATGTCGTTATCTAATCGTTCTGTTGTTGATTCTTTACATTGCATATAAACTTATTTCTTTTTTACATAAAAGTTTCCAGACTGCAATTGTTTGTTTGAATAGAACAGTTCAAAAGAAAACCCTAGGATTATAATAGAAGATACAGATGGAAAAAATAGTGCACGGGAAAAAGTGGAAAGTAAATCTGAAGATACTAGAGCATGTTCATTGTTAGCGAGTGATCTGGGACTGAAAATGGAAAAGACCAAAATCGGGTGATTTGAACAAGTCGTTGGCTGTATCGTTAAGTATCTGAGAGTCACTTGTTGAAAAGAAGGACAATGAGGAAGTGATTATCATTATCCGAGACCGTGACTTCGATTCAAGATTACTATCATTGTAAGTTCTATACGTTGAAGACTGTGAGAAGATAAGCGCTCAATTTGTTAGAAACTATCGAAAAAGAACGTGAATTGAAGAATGAAATGTCTTGTCTTGTTGTATGGAAATGTGACTGAACCTATTTTTCTATTTAGATATTTATGCGTGTGTTGTTCCAACTGGTATTTTGTTAGATAATTAAAAAAAAATACTATTTGTAATACCTTGTTTTTGTTTGATAGTTGCAATGAATTCAATAACGGTATTAGGAACTTCTACTACTGCATCTTATTGAATATGTACTTCACAATGCATCTTTTTAATTACATATTGGTAATAACGATAACTATAAAGTGAACATGATGAGTTTTTATGTATATAATTCATATTCGGTATGCACCAGATTCGAAATGTTCTGTTTACATTGCTGGAATTTGTACATTTGATTTGTGTAAAGGCTGCATCATATGCATGGTGTAGCCTATTAAGATCTTTATTGAAAGGGGTCTATTTGTAAATGTATATGTTTTCAGTTATAAATGTAGCGTAATCAGAAACATTTTTTGTCCAAGGGAGTTTGCTATTTTGCAAAAAAACGATTTCTAATTTTTCGCTGCAAAAAATTAGAAAACGAATGTTTTGCAAAAAAACCAACTCCATTTGGACAAAAATGTGCATACAGTGTAAAGGTCGTAATATTTTGTTAAAACAACAATTTATCTAGCCGTTAAAGTTTGTATAAAGATATTATTGAACTATTTCATCATAATAATAGTATATTCATCATAATATGATGAATATTATTTGAAGGTATTTCAAGAAAAGAAAACTATTTGTCAAGAATATGCTGAAAAGGAATTGATCGTAAATCGAAAATGACAAATGGTAGGCGAGGAAGACAACCCACAGAAAGACCTAAAAAGGCGACTTTGGAACAATCTTTCCAATGACGGACAAGGGATACTTTAGAGAATTCAGAACCGCCGTTGAAAACGGGAAGAGTTGATCGTAATCGAAATTACGATTCTGAACAGGAAATTGAATGACGTACATCCAATTCATCTGTCGAAATGCCTGTTTTACATCGTGGTCAAACGAAAGGTAGGCTCCGTGGCCATCGTGGAAACAGAAGTGGTGGCATGAGCAGATGAAACAGAAATCATACTAGTTATTATTAATCCATCAGTAATGGAGTGGACAGTTGTAATACTAAGAACATGGATGCTAGGACAGAGAGTGATGTCATTTAGAATAGTCCAGGAAACGATCCAGTTATTACAGAAGTTGTTACTCTTATCAACAACATAGATTTGCCAACGTAAGATATTGAAAACTGGAAGAAGATGTTAGAAAATTGACAAGTGAAAATAGAAGAATATCTATTAACATGAACGATTTCAAGATATCGTGTACTGAAAAAATCGATGAATTATTGAAGAAAAGTGTTTTAATCAAGGCTCTTCAATATGAAATTATGAAATCCGAATCAAAAATTATAGACTTGAAAGGGACTGTTCAGAGACTTCCAGTGGTAATTAAGGAATTTTTTCGAAAATGTCTGTGAACAACAAGAACCATGGAACGTATGTGGACAGGATGATTACTGAATTACCTACGAGATATTTAGGGATTCCTCTTGCAGTTGACCAGAGAATGAAGAAGTGGGGATGTAAGGAAACAAGTGAGTTAGGACCAAATATATATGGAAATGTAAGAAACTGGACCAATCGCTCGCAAACTGTGCTGGAAAGTGGAATCAAACGTGTTAACGGATCAATGATAGTTCCAACTCAGTTGCATTTGCTTTGCAACTGAAAGAATATATTTGTTACCTCTATCAACAGTGAGAAAGATATTATATGCACTTTAATCGGACTGGAACTGTCATGTGGAGAAAAGTTACCGATATATCCGACTAAAGACTGGAAAATGATGTAGAAGATTTTTCCAAAATTGGAACTTTAGAGTTGCGATTAAGGCAGATGCTGTCTGACTTCTGTTGTGCGAGAAAAAGGGCTACAAAGGACAGATTTTTTGAAGCACTTAGGTATGTTTTATTAATGGAGAAGTTTAATCTGAAAGGAGATGAAGCAAAAGAAAGAAAGAAAATGGAAATAGATGTCGGGAAGAGTAATATATTGAGAAAAATAGAGACGGGGTATGAGACATGATCTGGTGGCGCACTTCAAAATGTGCTGATGTGTAGTTGCATGAATAAGGTACTGCAGCAAAACCTGATTAGAGGAATTGACGAAGAAGAAGAAGAGAAGTTGAATTTGTTTCATAACAAAATTGGACGTGCAATTTTGCATAATTTTATGGGATAAATACAGGACGAAGATGAAGGAAATATTGTGGAAGGGTCTATCATGAATATTTCTCGCAGAGGTGCGTTTATTTATAGTTTCGTGGCATTATTAACTGAAGGAAGATACAGTGGGGGGCTTCAACAACAGGAATTCAGCTAAATGTATTCGAAATTTGTGAAACTAGCACCTGAACAGCCAATAGGAAAAAGAATATTGCTGGTAGAAGAATGAGATCCGGAACAGTTGAAAGTTCTGGATTGTGAATTGGATGAAGAGGAAAGTAGTTTGAAAGAAATGGAGCGTAACGTCACAAAAAATGTAACCAGGAATAGCCCGAAGAAACATTTTGTTGCTGTAAACTCGCATTGGGTTCAGGAATACATTGGAAGATAATGTGGAATTATACATGACTATTACATAGCAGAAATAGCATCAGATTGGAAAAGTATTACGAAAATTGAAAATCCCTATACAGAAGGGGCACGTTCATAGGAATATTTTCGAAGGTGAAGATAGTAACGAAATAAATTGAAGAAGGGGTAATATTAGTAGGAAATAAAATGTTCTTTTAAATAAAGTAACGTCCACTACGATGTCATGTGCGGAAATGGTTTTCTTCTGTTTTTATTTCTCTGCACTTTGGGGAATGACTTTCCCTGTAGAAAAGATTAGTGAAAAACCGTTGCTTTGGCCATGGAAATTGTTCAGGTAAATGCATCAATTGCGAAATTATACCTGAGCACATATATTGATGAACAAATAGCATGAGAATCGATAATAACGTACCACTGTGCTGTCTCCAAAATGCTTCCCATAGATGTTGTATTATCA
>JAULBU010072095.1:0-10423 GCA_032358235.1 Odonthalia washingtoniensis | reverse complement strand
TAACAAAATACCTGTTGTAACAACACAAGCGTAAATAACTAAATAGAACATAGGTTCGTTCACATTTCCATACAACTACAACAAGATAGTTCATTCTTCATTTCACTTTCTTTCCGGACACTGTTTTACAATTTCAGCAGTTATCTTCTTACTGGCTTCCAGAGATAGAATTTGTGATGAAAATAATGTTGAACCGAAGTCACGGTCTCGCATAACGGTTATCAATTTCTCAACTTCCTCTGTTCCAAAAAGAAACTCTAAAATACTTAAAGATACCGTCAACGACTTTTTCAACACTCCCACTTTGGTCTTGTCCATTTTTCTCCCAGATCAATTGCTGACAATGCACATGTTTCAGCTTCTTCAGATTTACTAACCATCATTTTCGTGCACAATTGTTTCCTTCTGTATCTTCCGCTATAATGACAGGATTTCTTTTGAACTGTTCTATAAAACAGACAATTGTGGTCGAGGAAATTTCATTTAAACAAGAAATAATTTTATAGGTAATGATAATTTTGAAGAACAGGACAATTAGATATTTACTTCTCATATATTTCAAAAATCAGCTGGTATTTCAGAGGCCGGATTATACATCATTCTGTTTGTACTATTAGTATAAATAGTATGATTGGCTATATGTAACTATACCGTTTCTCTACGCTTCCGTTTTTATTTTATTTTCAAAGTCTTAGTTTTTATTTTTTTCTTGTGCTCGTACTCGCTATAATTAATTGAATACTAATGTTGGAATTTTCATAGACAGGTATGTATTTTTAAATTATCAACTGAATACAGTACAGCCGTTACATACCTCCAATTCAAGCTCATGTCGTGTGCTTCCGTATTCAGCTTCTTCAAATTTCAATTAAACATCAGAAAAATCCACACGATATTGTGTCAAATTAGCACATAACTTTCAAAAAACATTATTAGAAATTTATGTGTCCTTTTTACACAAATTCATGAAACGTTCTTCACGGATCCCTTTCTCACATTCCTCGTCATCCCCACGCTCTCTGCATTAACCCATCTTTAACTACAACCGATCAACTTTCAGCAAAGCGCGCCCCACGGTAACAGTTTCTACGTTCGCAAGCGATGGGTATCTTAGTGAACACCTATAAACGGAATGTCATCTTTTGCTTCTTTGTTATTGTTTAACACTCACATCCGCATCCCAGACGGTTCAATATACATTTCTTCTAACACACTTCCTATAAATAATACTTCTTTATGTTTTGCCATACGTTAGATTATCTTGGCATGATGCTACATAATGTATTCGGTATGTTAGTGATCACCGAAAAAAGGTATGTTGTCTTTTTCTTCTTGATTCTTATTGTATACAAACACCCCCGTCCTAAACTGTTTAATATACATATTTACTAACAAGCCTTATATAAAGTTTTTTATTTTTTTATTTTTGCATATGTCAGGAAATCAGGAGGTCTTTTCTGTTCTTCGTGATGGAAAGCAGTTCGTATTTTACTCGATGGTGACGAAAGGTTTGTTTTATTTCTTATTTTGATTCATTTTTCATACGAACTTCCCTATTTCATATTGTTTGATATTATTTTTGCAACATGTCATATTCATCAGGTTGAGCGAACGCATTAATTATGGTGTTGAACGCTTCATCAAGAGAACCGTCTTTCTTTCCTTTTACAATATTGTTAATATGTTCCTGTATATGATCATCACATTGGTTCGTTGAACAAACTAATGTAGTGATGATGTACATGTCGAACCTTCCATTCGATACAATCGGGATGTTGGCGTGGTTTACGCAGGTTCAGAATGCACCTATGGAGGTTCACTGAATCCAGCACGTTCACGCTAATTTTTGGGATACCGAATTGATTGAACAAACAATTCGAGTTCCAGCACGTTAGTAATTACTAACAGTGTGATATGACACAGGTATAAGAGATACATTCCAACTGATCTCGGGACTGGTATTTATATCACGACCGAGTCGGCCAGGAGAACAAATGAAAGATGATATAATTTACCAAGAAAACCAGAAGCACCTGCAGACAACCTTTGAACCTAACCGTCAAATCTCACAGCCGAATGGAGCCCCGAGCCCGAAGACGCACTGAGTGGTCTAACCAACTACGTCAGGAGACAAAGTGACCCCACGTGCCTGCACTTGTGCCTGCTGACTCCAGCTGCGATTCGATCTGAGGAAGGGTACCAATCAGTACCTTTTTCTATCATCCCGTGACGGTTCGTTATTGATCCAGGGCTGATATACACACCGCTCTCCACCTATAAAGCGGAACAAAATTAAACTAAAGTATCCACTCACTTTTAACACATTCCTTCCTCGTCACACAAAGTCTACCTACACTGCCCACTAATCCAGAAATCCCACGGCTACCGACTTTTTCGACAGTTTAAACTTTTTTGAGCTAGCAAAACGAATGACTCATCATTCCGGAGGCAGAGGAAAAAGAAGAGGCATAGGACAAGGAGTGCATGGACTAGGAAAACCAACCAGGGGCTGCGATCGTCAGCCAGGCTACTAGTAAACCCTCCAGTAAGCCCGCCCGCATGCATACCTTTGCCATTCAGAGGAGACGAACCGAACACACCGGGAGGAACAGAAATCGCAAACGATGGAGCTAATGAGACTATACTACAACCCCACTCACCCTCCTTCCCCTAAGTGACCACCCCAAACGTCAGAAGAAGCATCAATAATTCCACTAATAAGTCAGCCGCGGAAGAGAAGAGTGAATCCCCGAACTTTTACGACGCGAAAAACCCTGAAGTACAAATAGATGGAGGCCGAGAGAAAGGCATGCGTTGAAAGGTTTCTCGTAAAGTGTGAGGAACTGGCTGAGGACATTCGAAGAAATAAAATTGAAAGGAAAGGAGCTCTGGGTGGAATTCATAACTTCATTCCGTCCGCATACCATAAAACTCTGGACCACAACCCACCTTTCGAAGTAGACGAAACTCCTGAAAAAAATAGGTCCATGTAGAAAGAGGAAGGGAGTTCTACAAAGCCCAGGCACTAATTGACCTCCTGTTCCAATACGCGCACCTGGGGAGAAAGGAAGCTGCTTTTCACCTTATCCGTCCGGCCACACTACCAATAGAAGAACCAAAGCTCACCCAAGACGTTGGTGGATGGAAAGGACCCTATTTCCACCCTCAAAAAGAAACAATAATGCATCCAAAAACCCCAGCCCTCACCGAAGTCATCGCCGCCCCTCTGAAGAAAGAAATATGCTCGGAACAGATAACCCAATGCGGAGGACCCTTATACGATGACGATGCACCATATGATGAACGCTCACCAGATAGAAGAGGACTGGGCGGAAGATGTGGGGAAACACAGGGTCTTCCTCGAGCTGTTGAGAAACTTTGAAATCACTAGGACGATAATGACAGGTTAGGCATGAACTGGTTGATTCTCTTCTTCGTTAGCAAGACGACATTCTACTAGAGCTGGTATGAGGACCTCTACAATTTCATCAGCATCTTTGACACACTGTCTTCCATGTGTGAGATCACGGAAGAATAAAAAATCAAATCCATTCCCGTTATACTCACCACGGACGCGCTCAACTACTACGCCAACAACCTGAAGACCTGTACCGTTTATTCAGGAGCCACAACGAAGCTGGGAGATTGGTACAACAGCGACGACCGGAAATCACGGATCGTGTCAAAATGGCAATCCATGTCGCTATCTGACGACATGCAGGAAAACCCATCCGATTCCGAGGCCACCATCTTCCGTAAGTTCGTTGATACGCTTATTTCTATGCAAAACCAGCTCGACGAAACCTATCACAACCACCAAATACTTGAAGACAGGCTGATGACTTTGGTAACCATTTCTGTTTGCAGTGAGGACCATCGTGATAACACCCGCTACAGCCCAAGAGAAGTCACCGCCTCCATTGCGAAACTCAAATCAAAACACCCGCAAGCCCTCCTATCCGCAGAAGATCTCCCTGGAGCTGTTATCATGCTTCCAGCCGACTCCAAAAATGGAGATGATGATGATGGAATGATGGAATGGATGGCCGTGGATGATCACGAGGATGACGCCGAAATATTCTCCATGACGGTAATCGAACCGTCCAACATCGAGAAGAAACTGGCAAACTGCGCATCTATCCACGGTAAAACCCACGGCAAAGATATGAAAAAATCCCTGAGATGCATGAAGGACCAGCTCCGGAAGGAAGACGACATGTTCGACGGAGTCAAGCTGAACACAGACTACAACAGGAGGTAGGTAATATGCAAAACACAATTTATTGCGTACCAGAGCGAATTCAGACGAAAGTTCCAACTGACTCTATCAGCGGGAAAAACAATTAGAGGCCTCGGAGGACTAGAAAAAGTACTGGGACAAGCCAACATATAGATACCCTTCCCGAAGATTGGATTGACCATTGACGTTGATTTCTCTATCGTTGGAGAAGAAGTTCCAACGTCTTTGTCAAACCGTGATATGATTCAGAACGGGCAAGATCTGAGCCTACAGTGCGGATACCTGCACATTGGGCTGCATCGCCATCCTTTGATACTGGAAAGCTACCTCTTTGTCCATCTATAGTCAGCCTACACGACCCCGTTACGTCATCTAAACAGAAGAAGAGCTGAGGAAAATCCATAGAAACTTCTATCACCCCTAAATCACAGCTACTCAGCATCTCCTCCAGAAGAAAAACATGGGAAGAACAAGCGTATAAGTCTACAACGGTATTTAAAATATCTCGGAGGATTGCGACACGTGCAGGAAGAATGGTAGGCCTCCACGAATATTCAGGTTAACGGAGGGGGCTGAGGTGTTTCGATTCAACCACAGGGTGATCGTTGACACGGTGTTCATCGAAAAAAGGCCGGTCATACACATGGTGTCGAATCTTCGAATGATTCGAGAGGTAGGCGAGCGGTTGGTGTGACGTACCAAACCCCGGGGATCGAAAGGGATAGAAAGATGATGATGATGTAGATGATAATATGGTGCACGTGATGATGAGATGTTGATATAGATCAATGATGACGGACTGTGCAGGTGATGATGATGATATGTAGATATAAATGATTATGACGGAACGATGATAAAGAATGGTGATATGCTGATATAAACGATGATGACGGAACGATGACAAAGAATGATGATATGCTGAATGTAAATGACGATGACGGAACAATGATAAATAATATGATATGCTAAATATAAATGATGATGATGAGAACGATTATATAAAGAATGATGAGGATATGTTGAATAATAAATCGACAATTAATGGAATGATGATATAAAGATGATGATGAAATGTTGAAATGATGGAAAAGATAATATAAATATGATGATGATATGTTTGAGTAATGATATAGTTGAAAAAACAACTTTGATAAGAATGACCATCTAAGATGCAAAATGGCGATGTAGAATATGATAAATATGACGATAACATGATGCTAAGGATGATAACGACGACGATAAGACGATGATAGAGATGACGCATACGAGGCCCCTGCCGATGAATAAATTGAAAACATTGATGTTGGTAGTAATAATATCTTGACGACGGCGACATGAAATTGCACAAGCCAAACGGTGAAGTAAAATCTCGCGTAAAAAGGCAATAGTATAACAGGGGATATACAGTGTCAAGAAACACAGTTCCATCGCAAACGCTGTACACTGCATTTATCAGGATGAAAATAACACACTTATTCAGATAGCGTTTTCAGATAGCGAATGATTTTGCCTTCCAACACACACACTACAGTATCGGAACGGAATGATTCAAACCGTCCAAAATTGAGAGAACGATTATTTCTCACTCACACGTTTCAAAGGGATTCTACGACACGTGTATCCACATTCTACGACTCGGTTCGAATTATATTTACTTCGATAGATATATATCATCCTCAGACTCTCGAATGAAAGGAAACAATAAAAGTTTGACATAAGTGAAACCCCAAAGAACCCATTCAAAACGAATCAGCTATCGCACCTAACCAGTCAGTACAACTTGGAAAGGAGAAACTAGATCCCCAACAAGCATTGAGTTGACCAACGTCAACGGCAGGGGCAACTCGATCCACATACCTTACACGTGTGCATCGATCTACCGGCTGCGAACCCAGAGACGACGGAGTCTATTAACGTATCCTCCGACCATTACTTATGTATCTATATCATACATATAAGGACTAATCTCAACCCCGCTACCACTGCGACTGCGGTAATAAAACGAATCGCATTTATCTGACAGTTGACACTAACCTTTTCCGCTTTAAACGAACCAATAAACGTAGTAGTAGTCTTTTGGCTGCGGCCTGTTTTTCCACACATGGTAGATGAATCGACACACTTAACTGCCTCATCCTTCCCGAAGATTCAAACAGCCAACGAGATATTTAAATCAATCACCAATCTTTGGGTGCTGATATACATGGGCCCACCCAACTTCCTCGCGATAGACCAGGGCTCGGCATACGTATCGAAGGAAATGAAGGCGAACGCAAAAGCCGGTGGTATCACCTTTTAAGAAGCCCCTATTGATTCACCCGCCACGATTGGAGTAGCAGAGAGATACCATGCCCCTTTAGAGCCGCGTACTCAAAGTGGCCTCTGTCGCTTGACAAAGGAAAAGTGTCGGACCATGAATTCCTTAATATGACAGTCTTTGCGAACAACTTCACAATGGGACTGGAAGGCCTTTTTCCCATGTTACTCGTCTTCGGCGATCTACGCCGTCCCACCAGAATGACGCCATACCCACCGAACTTGAGCGCCAACACTCCATGGAATAATCGAGAAAGGTAATTGAACAATAACAAGTAATGCGGTGCATTGCTTTTGCTCTCCGTCATCCCGAAGGTCCAAAGGCGATGGAAATATCTCAATAGCTACGTGATCTTCTCCCGGTATCCCACCCTTGTATATCTAACCGTGTCAAAAATCTGGGAAGTCCTGTTCAAGTTCATCTCCATGGAACGGGATACTGTCACCATACAGCTTCCACGACGGAGGAAGATCTTCAGGAGCACCTTTATGAAACCCTGGTGGAGGCCATCGTTGGGGAGACGAAGTAATGCTTCAAAACAATGGATGGCGACCATGAACATGCGGAAGTGATCGGCATAATCGACAGCAGAGGCAGCAGAACTAAGCCAGAAAACGAGGTTGATCTTGGTGGCACAGCAAGAAATATCAAGCTTAAGAACGGTTAGGCAGACTAATGAGCGTTCTCCATATCACGCAGGTTTGAACTAGAAGGACTAGTCCAGAATGTAACTTTCCTTAAAGTATACGGATACGAGATCAAAGATGGCTCAAGAATATTTGGGTCGAGATTCGTTGATGAACTGAAGAAGGTTAGTACTGCCCCAAGGAAGAAGAGCAGGTTGATCTCGTAGAATTACGCTTGCGAAGAAGCATCGTATATCGTAACAAAGATGCCAACTGTCCAGAGGTTCTCACAACGCGTCTTCCACACCATCGCCGCATCAACACCTTTACTCGACACCTACACAAGATACATCACGCAAGCATACGTGTTCCAACGATTCGAAGTCTTCGAGGTAAGTTGGACTATGACGAATACTTGGCTCGATTCATGATGGTTGCAAAATCTTCACGTTTCTCATGGATCCAGATGTCTCCAATTATCGCCTTGTGAAGAGCATAACAGACAGTGAGGACTTTACTTCTGATACAGACATTGCCCCTGAGTTTTCGTGGAAGAAGATGATCTCGAGTGCCCTTTTTCTCTCGCCATTCGAGGAAATGACTCTCGATAATTTGATGATTGTGCTTCAGAACATCAGTACAAGCTGTGCGTGTTACGTGAAAGGTTGGTCCATTTGTTGGATGGACATTCTAGAAAAATCTTCTCCTCCCTGAAATACTCAGATACAATTTCATGGACTATGGATACCCTTCCACCAGTAGATGTACCCATCAAACCCCCATTTGAGTTGATTGATAATGAACCCAATCACATCCCGTCTCGTTGCATTTCCCGCGTCGTTATGAGATCGTTCGTAAGGAATTGGATAAGATGCTCGATGCTTGTGTGATAATGCCTACAATATATCCATGGGCACTTCCCCTGGTAATGGCGAATAAGAAACATAGCAAACCGCAGTTCTGTGTATATTACTGTACGTTGAACCCAAAGATGAAGGTAGATCGGTGGCCTCTTCCGAAGATCCAAGAGATCTTCGATAATGTCGAGTGCAGTCTGGTATTTTCAACTCTGGATTTTTTTCTGGAAATCAGTAAGTACGAATTTCAGAAACGTGCAAAGATAAAACGATTTTTTTGTGCCGCTTTGGAACTTTCCTGTTTGAGGTCATTCCATTTGGCCTCATAAATGCCCATTTTACCTTCCAGCGAGTGACGTGAATTATCTTTTTCGGTGTCTCTTTTGTTCGGTTTTACCTCCTTGATGTAGTTGTATCCTCCAAGTCGAGGGAGAAACACATCGACCATCTCTTACAAATCTTTCAGTTGACCGCGAAACATGCCCTGAAGCTAAAAATCTCAAAATGTTTGTTTGTTCAGCCCGAAGTAGAACTAAGAAGACATGTCGTGGACGCGATGGGTGTTTCTGTTTACCCTTCTAAAACCGAGGCCATTAGAATGGCTCAAGTCCAGACTACGGCGACCGAGTTACGAAGCTTCTTGAGCCTGGTGGGATATTACCGTCTTTTCGTGAAGTATTTTCCATAACCATGCGCAGATTTGTATGCGCAGGCTTCTGTGAAAGGCCACATTGACTGGAACCCCTAGATGAACACTTCCTTTCAGAATATTATAGTGGCGCTCACCTCTCATCCTGTCCGTACGTTCCCCGAATTCAAACAGAAGTTCATTGCCGAGACTGACGCATCATTTGTTGCAGTTGAGGTTTCCCGTCCCAAAAGATGGAGGATGGTCGTGTTCACCCTATGTAATTGGCTAGCAGGACCATGAATAGTAGTGGGCACAACTATAGCACATGAAATATAGAGGAACTGGCAGTCATATTCGATCTCAAAACTTTTAGACTCTACCTACTTCCATCTGTACTTTTCATTCTAATCACGGATAATTAGGCGGTACGTTACGCGTTCGCCAATAAGCATGTGTACGGCCACTTCGCTCGTTTGTTAGATTTTCTTTCTCAGTAAGAAATTTAGATTTAGTATCGTTCTGAGAGTGAAAATAGTGCAGCGGGTTATCTATCTCATCACAATCAATTCCCGCCTCCCCCTGAGTAAGATGATAATGGTGACCTTGTTTTCACTGTCCAAGTTGGTGCACCTCTCAAAGATATTTAGTCACTACGTGTCTGTGTCCTTCTCCATTTACCTGGTCGTTCGAGAGAATAGTACGACACGGAGGAACAAAATACTATCCGACTAGCAGTAAAGAAGTCCATGGTTTGGGACGTCGAGCTTTGCACCAACAATGTTCCCCGCCTGGTAGCAAACCAGACTAGTAGACCCGGTATCTTGAAGGCCTGTCATGATTACTTTGGTCATTTGGACATACAGACGACCCAAAAGTTCATTTTGGCTCAATCCTGCTGGCTAGAAGTACATGGAGAGATCGTGGCCTTTTTGCGTGGCTGTGAAAGTTTCTAATAGGTTAATCCCCTGTCTCAGTACCATACTACGAATTCCCTCGCTTTGAGAGTCCGATTCTCTCTCTTTTCGATCACTTTTTCTGTACTGCTTCTTCTTTCAAGATCGTAGAATAACTACATATTCGTATACGTGGAACATTTGACGGGTTGGCCGATAGTAATAGGGACCAAAACTACTACTGCAGACATGGTCATTTCGTTCTTCATAGAGGATATTCTCCATCCATTTGGACCTCCGTCTACAGTCGTGAGCGACAATGTTACCTGTTTCACGTCCCATACGGTCACATAT
This sequence comes from Odonthalia washingtoniensis, assembly GCA_032358235.1. NCBI lineage: Eukaryota > Rhodophyta > Florideophyceae > Ceramiales > Rhodomelaceae > Odonthalia > Odonthalia washingtoniensis. Next base: position 505 of record JAULBU010072095.1, on the reverse strand, counting down.
GTTATGGCTAAATGGGGACCTACTGGAAGACTGTCCTCGCATGCACACCAAGGTCAACTGACCGCACAGAGAGGATGTTTCGGATCTTCAGGAGGAGTCTCAAGAAAATGGTAATCGGGGATGGTAGAGATTTGGAAGAAGGGCTTCTTGATGTTCTCTTTGGTTGCCTACTTTGCTCTTTGGGTTGTGATATCTCCTCATTCGAAAACCTCTAGGGAGTGAAGCCTCATCTGACCCCTGGGGAAGTCTCCCAAGTGGCATTCGTGCTGAAGAAAGCCGCGATTATGAAGAAGTGGCAATCTCTTTTATTGGATCAAGAAGTATCGATAGTCCGATCACCGTGCAATCCTCTCCTCGAATTATGTCAAAGGCCTAGTCGCACCTCTACAATCGTTCTGACCTCGTTTCAATCTCACATGGGCCATCATTGAATAGGACTGTCAAGTGTCCGCCGTCCAGGTCCCATGACTATTGCCCTTGTCGTATTATGCATACGAATCACCCA